>OX442437.1:2096305-2123818 GCA_949361645.1 Spongilla lacustris | reverse complement strand
TCTTTCCTTACCGTTTTGCAGGACGCGTTAGTGTGGAAAAGTCCCCCAACCAGGCAGCTTAGCAGAGAAAAGAGATTAGAATATGAATGCGACATTCGTGAGAGGTTCTACGATGACTACATCGGCCAAAGGAACAGTAAGTCAATCGACAAAATCATCTTGCTATTTTTTTCTTCATCCTTTGGTTAGTCAGTAACCTCTTATTCCTCTTCCGCAGCCGGTGACGTTGGCCAGGATGTGCTGACGGGAGTGCACAAACTTCGATTTGATCCCGCTATATACAGGGCCAACGCCCTCCAAGGATTGATCCACGACCCGGCACGTAAGGACAGGAATCTGCAGATCGTATACATGTCCACACTAACCCTTCCTACAGGAGTCGTTCCACAAGGTGTGGACTTTAATGCAGCACTCAGGGCGGAGCGGACACGAGAGAGGCAAAGGCACATTGAAGAGCAAAGAAGGCGGAGACTCTCGGATTCCCACGTATGAAACCACTCGGCGTTCTCGCGTACATAGACGACAGACCTTCCTTCTTTGTACAGCTTCTGATGAAGCCCCAAGAAGACTACACTCAGCAGCTGCCACCAAAACAACACAAACTAAGCACATGTACGTTACGGTATAGCTATAAGCTACCTTGCTTTTACCAGATATTCTTGTGTGCACTTGAAGCACTTCCGCCTATTGAACGGCATGCAGCGGAGAGGCCAAGATCTGCTCTACAAAAGGTGGGGTCATTTGTGTCGGTGGGATCATCCCCACACATACACAAACTTAATACACCACACACCTGAACCCTCATCAGTCTCTTGATGTCTGCGTAAATCCGGCAATTGTCCCAAAAGTAGAGAGTTGGTTGTCATCAGCAAACAAATCAGGTTAGCAGTTAATGTAAAAATGTTTGCTAAGAAGCACTGTGCATGAACGCTAATAGAGCAAGAGACAGCAGAAAAGTTCTTCAATGCCATGAGCTCCAATGGCATGGATCGCTCCTTACCTGAAGGGAAAGCTGCTTTGCGCTACACCAGAGCACGGTCAGCAGTGATGACGCCTTCTCAGAAGCAGAGGCATGAGACTGATGTTTTATCAACATTTGAACAGCTCAAAAAGTGAGTTTCATTATATAGGTGAAGTGGGCAGCACAAATTGTAGCGCAGAGTCTTTGCACAATATCCAACTGTATATACAACTGAAGGAGGTGATGGATAGAAGGGGAAATGAACTTAGATAGTCAACTGGTTGTGGAGGATTAAGGGACCAAAAAAAAAGAAACGGTCAAAGGGAAGAACTCAAATGTATGTGCGTGAGAGAGGGGAAGAAGAGAGACAGAGTGTGTGTGAGAGAGAGGAAAGGAAAACAAGAGATGTGAGAAAAGAAGGGACTGTGAGGCCTATAATTCCTCTGCTCCTTCCACCATTCTTCATTTTCCATTCCCTGTTCTTCCTGCACTTCTCTCCCCCTACCTTCCTTCTCAATCCCCTCCACTCCTTTTCCTTTCTAGCTCCTTCCTGCTCTTTTGCCTCCCTAGCCCTGTCCCATAGAAAGAGGCAGAACTGGAAAAGGGAGGGGTGACAGATCAAGGAAAAGGGGTTATAGAAGGGGGGGGGGGGGGGGGGGGGGGAGGTAAAAGGGAAACATTAGGAGAGCTTGTAAGAGGGAAGTGGAGTAAATTAGAATGTAAATACGAGTAATTTTATTTGGAATTCACAGTGGTCATCTTTACTCTTACAACATTTTGCAGCGAATCCAAGGTTGCAGGAAAGCAGCAGCCTCGCAGACCATCAAAGCCAAATGCACAGCCTGAGGCCACCCCTGTAATTAAAGGTTCTATGTTCAGTCAATCAACCCAACAGCAGCCCTCTCACTTCACTATACATCCACAGTGGGCCTCGGAAGCAATTGATCATTCAACTAAGAAGCTGAAATAGCTTGTTTTAAAACTTAGGCATGAGACAGTATACGTTTTACCCCGTCCCTTCTTCTTAAGAGGTGCATATATGCAAATAAAATCCTGTTTCCTGTATTGTGATAACCGTGTGCACTGTAATTTTGAACTGTGGCTAGGTTATCACGGTTACTCTTTCACTTCTATGAAGTATTTTCTTTTCTTATAGTTCAGCACATCATCACACTTGATATCTGTAGCATATAAGTTTCTAATGTTAGTTGCAACTTGAAATCAATTCTCTTTACATTGGACAGAAAAGTGGCTAATTAAAACATTACAATTTCAACTAAATTCTTAAAGGGAGACAGTCCAATTTTCAATACGTGGATCCAAAGTAATTTATACTCATGCTGTTGCAATGATTGATTTCAAGTACTTTTTCTCATCTCATACATGTCTACTACCATATGAAATCAGCTGGCCAAACCGGAGGTGCCAACAATATTACCGATAATCATAAATACAAGAGATGCCATTTTGTGTACACTCATAAGTCCTGCAATGGTCATGTGATGTTAGTATGCACTACTAAAGCAGCAGAGCTCATTTTGTTTTTATTCCTCTCACTAAACCACAGCTACATGTACATACATGTCTATCTGTACTGTCAAATTTCATGATGCCATAAGTGGCAAAACTCGCTAAACTTTCATCTGCACACCCCGGAGTATAAAGGGTAAAACATTGATGCTGGTATGTCTGTGGGACTCCAGTTGTTGTGATACAATGCATATGTTTGCATGTGAGCATGCATATCATTTGATTTGATTTGTAATTTAAATTGACACAAATATAGCCATTCATCACATACACTCTACTGAACATATTAGATAACCACATGAGCCCAACTAATTCAATCTGTTCAGTGGAATCAAAATTTCTCTTGGAGTGCCACAGCAAAATCATGATGGTGACGATGTGAGAAAGCTTATCAAGTCCTCTTTCATCATAAGTTGCTAAACAAAAAGAGAACAAGACCATAAAGGTGCAGTCAAGACAAGGATACACATATGTACATGTAAAATCACAAAACTGAAGCTAAAATGAATTATTGACACGAGCAGTCATCAAGCAGTCATCAAGCAGTCATATACTTGATTATTATTAGTTGTGACAGACTAACCTCAAGCACATATGCTGCAGAGTGAGCCATCTGCAGATAGACAGTTTGATCCACATTCTCAACTGTATCACAAGCCTGAGAAGAGTACATACACTGCTATAAACATGGAATTCACCAGAAAAGAAAAGAAGTTGCACTAAGGTGTGTTAAAGCTATTCAATAGCTTAACACATCTTAAAACTTAATTTTTGTTCCCCAAAGCCATGAATGAATCTGAAGCTGTAAATTTCTCTTATGGGCATAGTAATGCCATTTCTATCCTAGTTTGGCATAGAGAAAATTCTAAAAGTCTTCAGTATTTGTAAGTGACCCAACTAGACTTTGAAGGCCTATTTCACTTCACTCTTAGTAAAGAAAGCAGAGTTAGACAACCATAACCACTCTGATAGGCACTGCTGGCATAATATTCCTAGTACACAGTTCCAAATGCAAGTCCTATGACTGTATGGATTGGCACTGTAAATTAATGTATTGTTAACAGATGAAGTGTATCCAACATCTAAGTGATCTGCTGCTGTATTGAAGACAAACACTTCATGAAGTTGATATTTTTCAAGCATACATGCAACTCAAATTGGAGTCCTGAGTCAAAAAGCAAAGTGATGACCTATTATGAGGCAACACCAAAAGGCTGTTCAAATACTAATCTCATTCCTGTGACCAATAATTTGTAAACAGGAAAAGTGCTAAGGGAATTTTCAGTGTAAAAACACAAAGATGGTGATCTAATTACTGATTCCATTGTCATTGAGCACTTGCAAATGTTGCGAAAGCTCTGGACAACATGGAATCAACGCATTCAGATAAAGAGGTTATCACCTTGACCTTTCAGTCTGTTCGAAGGCAGAAAGACTGATTGTATGCAGTAGTTGTGGAGTATTTGCTATGGCTTTCACAGGATCAAATCCAAGCAGTGATCTGTAAGCATTATTTTATATATGGAATCATGCAGCCATCTTGGGAAAGGGGGGGAAAAGGCTATACAGCTGTGTACAATATGATATCTTTTGCAGCTGTTCAAGAGGGAATGAGAAAATGGAACCGTTGTTATGAATGGTTCGACAAAATTTCTGCTTCTGTATTCTCGAAGTCCCAAAAGTGGTTTTGCTACTCTTGTTAACTCCTCCTTAACTTCTACATCATGTTCATCTGCAGCACTGTGTTGTGCTTTTACTTATTCATCAACATTGATGCACTTAATTATTAATTAGACTTCATCAATCTCTCTCTATTAATTAAAATGTGTAGTGCTTCAACATAAAGTACCTCAGAGATTGCAGGTTGCAAGCCAGACAGATTGTCCTCCAGTAAAAAAGAATGCCCAAAATTGAGTGCTAAGCGTAAACCAAATTTGTGGGAGAAATTGATTTGGGGTATGGAAACAAAGACCAGCTGGTTGCTGGTGTACATGACAGGTGTGATCACTGGAGCTTTCCTGGATAATTACTCCTGCTAAAGGATGAACTGATGTGGTCCCAAAGTTTGCCCCTCAATAAGCCACAAGCCTGATGAAGGCAGGGTACATGTACAAGAGCTTCCTCTGACTTCTATCTCACTCCTAGGTGGGACCCTTAATGTGTATAACATAAAATGTATGGAGCACTATCAGTTAAGTACAGGCGGATGTTGGGATCAGATTATAATGCCACATAGTGAATGATTTATGTGTTGTGTAGTCTACATATCTTGCGAGAGTTAGAGGGCAGCAAATGTGTGTTACCCTTGGGGAACGTTCGTTCCCCAAAGGTAACGTGTGATCATTTAAACATTAAGCCTGATGTGGCCACTTGCTTGCAGGTAGGTCTATCGTGCATTGGTTTTGATAAAGGAATAAATTTGTAAGATTCCCTGTGACGACAAGGCGATGGTAGTGAAACATTCCTAAGCACAGCTCTAGCACAACCCAGTAACTGCAGAGTGGAACTATCTACTCAGATGACACCAGGTCCTGTCCATGCCTCCAGCGGTGTCTCAGACAGTCAAAGCCACATGCTGCTATGCTGCTATGTAGGCAATGCCATCCCTGTATTAATAAGAAAGTTCCCCCTTGCAAAGTGGCAAAATGTATCATGTACACATGTACACTGCTGGTAACACCTTTGAAGTTACAACAGGTTTCAGGTTGAGCCTTCTGTTTGAACCCTTTAACTGGCCTGCTAAATCCGTCAAAGGAATCTCATTTCCCTAGAACTTTGGTGATGCAATGCAAAAATTGGCAATGTGACCAGAGCTTCTGAAGTTCTGCTGGGTATTCATGTCTGCACACTCAATGTTAGTGACCAGACTGTTACCGGAGCCAAGAAGGCACCAAAATTGGTGGATTACAGGAAGTCAAATAGTGGGCAATTTAGCACAGGTCTCATGATCAAACCTGACTAGTGCTTCCTTTTTTTTTTAGGGAGAGTTAAGTACCTTGGCCACATTGTATCAAAGATGGCATTAAAGCTGACCCTGACAAAACATCAAAAGTGAGGCAATGGACTGTTCCCAAATATGGTAAAGAAGTTCAGCAGTTCCCTTGCACTTCCTAGGCTTTGTCAACTATTCATTAAGGGCTTTGCACAGATTGCAAAACCACTTCATAAGCTCACAGAACATTTCTCCACTCCATTCCAAATGTCAGCATATCTTCTCCACCAATCCTCCAGCTACCCTGACTTTTCAAAGCCCTTCATCCTGGACACAGATTCGAATTGGTGCTGTGCTGTCACAGTTGGATAGCCAGGGAAGGGAGCATGTTGTGGCATATGACA
The DNA here is from genome assembly GCA_949361645.1 of Spongilla lacustris. Taxonomy (NCBI): domain Eukaryota; kingdom Metazoa; phylum Porifera; class Demospongiae; order Spongillida; family Spongillidae; genus Spongilla; species Spongilla lacustris. The sequence goes on along the minus strand of OX442437.1, from coordinate 2,117,991 downwards.
GCCAGCTCCTGTCCAAAGCTGAGCAACAAGGCAAGAATTGCTTGCAATGGTACAAACATGTGTACTCCCTTAGACACAGGTTCTAGTTGCATATTGACCATGGGCCCCTGGCAAAGGACCTGGAAGGACAAGTTGCTCAGTGGCTAGAGAAGCCCCAGGAGTTTAACTTTCAGATTGTCATTCAAAACTAAAACTGTCACACTATTGGCCTGGATACTGGAACTCTTATGAAAGGGTGGTGCAGAACATGCTTACCCTGTTCAAGTCATAAAACCCCAGCACCAATAAACAAGTTCTTCACCACTCCAAAGTGCTCTTATGGGTTCACCAATGCAGATGGTGGCAGTAGATACCCTCAGGCCTATGCAACCCTCAATCAAGAGGCCCTTACAACAGCCCACGGCAAGAAACATCCTTTCTCCACATGTGAGAGACCTTAAATACGCTAAAATCAGCAATCTAAAAACTTTTTCCAAAAATTTGCAGCTTGCAACTCAGCTTCATTGGGTAAAAGGCTAATATTTCTTTCAACTCTTCAATGTATTCCTTTTTTTGCTGCATTTACGAGGACTGTTACAAGATTTCGATACATGTTAAATCCAGGCTGATCGAATATATCCTTTATGCTGGTTGTGGCTAGGTCCATGGCTTCATAGTACAACATGAATAGTGCTGTTGTACAGAAGGACTTTGGTAGCACTGACTGGCACCATCATCTAACTGCCTAGAAACCTTCCTTGAGCGAGGTAGTGCAGGCCAGGCTACTCCAAGATCAGTGCTAGTCGTTGTTGCAAAATCAAGGAATGTTTTGTACGTATCATCTGCCCTCATCCCTTGCAGCGTCTTAACTGTTAACTCGGCAATGTGTTGAGCCTCTACTGCAGACATAGACTGGCTCTGCAGCATTTTACTCAAATTGTCAATTATGTTCAAGATTCGATCACATAGTAGGAGACCAAAGAGAAATAGAAACTTGATCATTTGGCTTTTGACACCTATTATTCACCCTTTTACATCAGGGTCAAGCCTTGTTTCTAGACACATTGTTCCCAAACAGTAATTATGGAGGATACTTGCCACTGACGCTCCTCGAACAGTCCATCTCGTAGGGCAGAACGTCTTGAGGTAGCATGAGATATAGGGTTTTCATCTGTATGTTGAAGTTTGGCCCGGATTCATTCAAATGCCACGTCTACTTTAGGCGAAAATTTTCATACGCAATATCTAATGCATTGCAAAGACCTTTGACTGTTTTACAATATCACTGATGGCAAGATTGAGAGCATGTCCATAAAAGTGAGTGTAGAGGGCCTTCTTCTCATCACCACAGATCTGTGCAGCTACGCCTTGTCTTCTTCAACTCATATTTGATGCTCCATCATAGCACTGACCACAACAATCAGTGAGCTTAACATTTAATCTTACAAGGGTATCCTTAATAGCAGATACCAATGGGTCTGACGTGATGGAATCCACTTCGTAAAGTCCAATGAAACTTTCGTGACTTTCAAGGTACTTGTCAACCCATTGCCTGCAGATAGTGAACTGTTCTATGTTCAAAATGTCAGTACATTAGTCTGCCATGATTGCGTACCATCCATTCTCTTGGATATCTTTGCTCAATTGCCTGAGGATGTGAAACATCATGTCTTTCACACATTCGTTTTGGATGTCATGGGATGTATACTTGTTTGTTTTCTTGGCCATCCAGAGTTTGAGATCAGGGCAATCTACACTTAACAGAGACAGAAGTACGCAAAAGTTGCTATCTTCATCAACTAGGTTTCAGAAAGGTAGTCCTTGTCGTGCAAGAAACCTGATACCTTCAAGAACCTTAATGAAGATATTCTTGTCTTTTTTCTCTTCATGGTTTTTGCGGTTTAACAGCTCCCCAATGTCAGTACTTACCTTGGGCAGAATGATAACCACCTCAATTGCTTCACAATGACAATGGCTTTATTGATGTTTCTGAAACGCACTTGTTGCATCTTTTCAATAGATGTATCCTTTGCTAAACAAATGCTGGTCTCGTTTGTTACTGCTCAAGATTTTGCCTTCTTTGTCCACTATTAAAAACACACACACGTGGCAAAATGGCGAATAATTGGTAGCATTGTAATGCAACCATGGGTATCTAAGACACCAATCTGTCCTGGGGGACCTTTCTTCTTTCATTGTGTTACCAAATACACACTGGAAAGGCAAATTGCATGGGAGGATGAAACTTTTCGGGAACATTTGCAGCCATTATAATTGATGGTAAATGGTATTGCAGCTGCACTGTCGGCATGCTTCCTTAACTACTTACATGTACATCTTTAATTAATTAAATAGAGAATGCGTGTGTGTGGGTAAAAATATTGGTCCGGTGGCCGCTGGATGAGCCAGACCATTTGTGCCAGCCCTGTGTAAGTACACGCACATGTACATGTACCTATACAAGGGCGGACACAGGATTTAGAGTTGGGGGGGGGGGGGGCAAAGGGCAGAGGGTAGGAAATGGGGGTGGGTGGGTGAGGGGGCACGCCCCCTCCTGCTCCAGCTAGGGGGTATGGGGGAGCGCTGTAAGCTCCCCCATTGGGGTCTGGGGCGAAGACCCAGAAGCTTTGCAAGTTCCGCGTTATGAAGCTTCAGAACAATACGGAATTTCACACTGAAACAGCCACAAAATGATTATGCCTTCCAGTCGCGCAAACTGCGCATGCGCACGTGCTGCAGCAGCTTTGGGTTTGACGTTCATCTGACACACAGCCGTTCATTTTCTCTCTAGCACTCATCAGCTAGCTCAGATTACAGGTTAACTTAATAGTCTTATTATATATTTTATCATCTGTATATTAGGGGGGCGAGGGGCCCCCTAAATCTGCCACTGCCTGTATGCGCGAGTGCAGTTCTTACACGTATGTTATGATTACAAATGGTATGCATTCATTCATTCTGATTTCTGAACATCCATATTAGTTCATGCAGATTTAATGATACATGCAAAGCATTTTCACTTACAGCATGGTAGCAAGGGTCAAGAATGGTGTTGGCAAAACCACCATAAATGGTTCTCTCTTCAATAGTCTTGACAGAGTCAGCACCAGTGGCTATTGAGCCAGCTGCGTGGGACAAGAGCACATCTATTATGCCTCTTATCATGCATTGCTAGCTAGCTTCATACCTGGAATATTTACATCCGATGCAATAAATGGACCGTAATCCGACCGCCCACTGAATGGCCAGATCTCATAGGGCAAGTTATTTTCTCTACAAAAACGTCACAGAGAAGCACTGACTAAATAACGCACACACTTTGTCCAAATCCATTAATTTAAAGGGACAGAAGGGTAGCTTAGTAAATTATCAATGCTACCTGAGATCCAAAATGTGTATCAAGTACAATGGGTGCTATTATTTCAGCACCCATTTACAACATCCAGCACCCATTTATTAGTGCACAAATCAATTCAGGGGAAACAAAAGTGGCCCTGTATGTATGACTCCCATGGACACACAGATGGACTACTTACGAGCCACATTTCCTACAGCCCAAAAATAATTAATGGCATACTAGCAAGACCATCAAAAGTAACTGCACACTACGTAACGATCTTTATTCCAAAGTCAGCATACACTGAAGATAACTGGACCCTCATATCAATGTATCACACATAGTCACACAAAACATAGACAATGCGCACAGAAAAATACGCCTAAAGCGTCTTCCATCTATTATTTTGAAGGGGAAAAAATACAGCCTTCAATTTATGGAATCATCAATACCATTGTGGAGCATTACATACATGTAATTTAAGTCCTACTAACACTGTAGATACAATGTAGAACCACTTGCGCCTGACTCAACAATAAATTTAAATATATACATGTATATTCTGTTGAGCCAAGCACAAGTGGTTCTACAATGTATCAAAGATTATAAATTGTGTTGCATACATGTACATGTACATGTAAGAATACGAAACTTACTTGAAACTCATCTCAAACAGGGTCTGGATATTCCTACACTGAGTACTAATGGCAGCTGGAGCCTGAAAGTTTAACGCAGTGACAACCTCAAAGCATGTCCACAAGCAAATAATCAAATGAGTGTGTGAGTGTGTGTGAGTGTGTGTGTGTGTGTGTGTGCATATGCACATAACATGTAGGCACACATAAAGCACTAATACATGTACATGTATGTTTGTTTGAACACAGGACTTTATGGCTGAGCATTTGTACACATGTGCACACCAATACAGCAAACTTACTCCAGATCCATTATACACTCCTCTCACAAAATTTGGTGATCCCTATTGGAGAATTAAGAACACAATGATAGCGACAGGCGGGCTACCTACATGTATTTTACAATTGGCCATGAAATTAACACACCACACATGGATGTATGTAGCTATACATGTACTTGGCACAATGTACATGTGTGTATTACATGTTATGTTAATTGCATAAACGGTAAATGCTAGATATGAAAGATTGAATGACTATGTTTAACTACCTTGTCAGAACAAACACGAGAAGATTACTTAGGCCCAAAACTGTGTTCAAAGTAATAACATAACACAAGGGTTATAACACAATAAAATATGCTAAGTAATTATTTACGTTACAATCATATTACATTAAGATCGTAATGTAATACAATCGTAACGTAACACGTTGTGCCAACTTTTTATTGACGCATACTGTACTATACACACTGCATGGACAAATGTATGCCATGAAAATGCTGTTTTGCATAAAAATTCCCTTGCGTTTGAATCACTATGCCTTCCTATTTTCAACACTTCATACTATACCATTTCACTATGGTAAAATACATTTTGGGGCCATGCATTTAGCTCCATTCCAGTATTGCAACGTCCAATACCCCACCTGCTTCAAACCTGCCGTAACTTATGGCAGGAGTAATCAAATCACTTCAAATTTGGTTTATAGGTAGAGAGGTTCTTAGCTATTAGGCTGTTCTGTTCATTGCTTTTTATGCCATCCGTTACAGAGATACAGTTGAACAATGTACGTGCATGTTTTCCCGCTTGATTCACACCAATGATAAAATCACTGCCGCACATCATTAGCATGAATTGAGCGTGAAAATGTGCCCACAGTTTGTTCTACTGAACCTCCATTCTGGATAATATAAAAAGTAACAAACAGAACAAATCGATAGATAAAGGAGATCTCTACTTACAAACCGAATTTGAAGCAATTTGATTACTCCTGTTTGAACCCAGTAGGATATCTGACGTTGCAAAACTGGCATGGGGCAAGACCCCAAAATGTAATTTGCCATGGAGAAATGTTGTAGTATGAAGTGTTGAAACAAACGCAAGGGAATTTTATAACATTTTATATATTTACGAGAAACAACATTTCCGTGGAAACTGTCCCATATTATACAAACACTGGACATATGTATGTACATGTATTATACACACTGCATGGACACATGTATGTATGTAGCTACATGTACATGCACTGTACACACTGGACAAATGTACATCTATGCAGCTACATGCTTACACACTGGACATACATACATAGATGTGCAGCTACATGCACACCCCGGACACCTTTGTAAATGTACCTACCAGCATATCATAGTTCAGGTTCAACGCTGTTTTGTTCTTCTCTTCAGGAGTGAGGTTCTTAACATAGTGGTATGATCCAAGCAGACCAAGCTCCTCTGCTGACCAGAATGCAAACCTCACCTGCACACAGTGTACATGTACAGTTTAAAAAGCACATGCATTGGAATGCAGGTAACAGATCTAAAATAACATGGATGTACAGACATTCTTTTTATTTATCTAATGTACTGAAGTGGTAATCAAAACCTGATATAATGTGCACATATTTGTGGCTTGCTCAATTAGTGGTCTAAATCAACGTATAAATGTACATGTAGATGTTGTTCCCTAAGGTACCAAAATCATATGTCTTTTCTGGTTGATGGAATCGGAAATAAATATTGAGATGGCTGGCACAAATAAAACTTTCCAGGACAAGTAGAAATGAGGCAGCAATATTTGCATTGAAATGCATGGCTAATTAAATCCAAGAAATTTCAAATCTTGAAAATTAACACCACAAGACCAGTTTTGTTGGATAACGTTCATAAGGTTCAGTGCAGCCTTAAGCACAATGCTGTCGATGTTTTTTTTTTTTTTTTTTTTTTTTTTTTTTTTTTTTTTTGTGTGTGAACTACACGTTTGACATGAACTCAAAACCGACACTAATATCACATGTATAAGATGGCCATGGGACGATGGAATGGGGGGGGGGGGGGGGGGGGGGGGGAACAGGCTGCTCAGATCACACATGCCAAACGAACCTTGTTTTGTACTGTTCTTGTGCTGATCTGGAGAGCTATTTCCAAGTTTGCAGCAGAGCCACTTCTACACATGTGAACATATGGTAAGTTATGCATGTACATTTGTATGCTGTATGTATGCCATAGGGAGCCCCATATAAAACACCCCTGAGCTAACAAATATTACAGTATCTACATGCACATAGCTTCTGCATTTTTATTTTAAGAAATGTTTGACTAAAATGATTGTGAAACAGGTAAGTGTTAATGGTTATAACGATACACTCTGGGAACATTCCAAAATTTCATCGTGCATTTTTGGTCATTATGGACCCTCCCTTGTAGCACGATCCTTCTTTGTTTTTAACAAAGCCTTTTATATTGGGGGAAGGGGGGAAGGAGGGGGGGGGATGTGCATGTACATATAATACATGTATAGAACACAGCACTGCTCAATACAAAGCCATTAAATGCTTCACAGCACTTGCTTTCAAATGATATCCCAACAATTCTTTCCCTATTTCATATTGACCTGACATATCCAATACACCTGACCTTACCTATCCAATACACCTGACCTTACCTATCCAATACACCTGACCTTACCTATCTAATACACCTGACCTTCCCTATCACATACACCTGACCTTACCTATCCAATATACCTGACCTTACCTATCTAATACACCTGACCTTCCCTATCACATACGCCTGACCTTACCTACCCAATACACCTGACCTTCCCTATCTAATACACCTGACCTTCCCTATCACATACACCTGACCTTACCTACCCAATACACCTGACTTTCCCTATCCAACACACCTGACCTTCCATATCTCAGTGCTCAGTTGCGTCCTTACCCATTGTCATTAATTCCTGGCCCTGCTGGTACCGAGTCGAGATGGGATCCAACCTGTGGGAAGGAGACAAAAGAGTAGTGCATGTCTGCAGAATCATTAGCCCCGCATGCAGCCCCGTGAGTACACGTATCGTACATGTGTTGTTTAATTATGAAATAAATTTTCGTTGCGAGCTCACCACTATCACTGCACTGTCATTGCCCCCGCTTGTGGTGGCAAGGACGTTGTAGGTGTACACAGATGTCACGCTGGTGTAGGTCTTGAGCTGCACATCCAGTGTGGCATTAACGGCAGCCTACAGGGAACAACATGTACATGTAGGATGGAGAGGTACTGCCCATCATGCAATTATTGGGCACCACATTATGTCACACAAATTAATAGTAATGTTTTCATACACACACACACATACACACACACACACACACACACACACACACACACACACACACACACACACACACACACACACACACATTTATGGGGATAGCTGACCAATTTTTTACAACACCTCAACTTATAATCTCAACCTTACTTTCTGTGAACACTTTCACCATCAGACTACTATGTACATTCATATTACTAAATCTGCTCTTTGCCAAGAACACACTTTTAGTCTTCTGACATAATGTATGCGTTTGTATTCCAGATAGTACAAGTATAGACAAAATTGGACAGAGACAGCAGCATTTTGCAATAAAATATAAACACCAGTGCTGTGGCTACACCAGTGCTATGGCTATACTAGTGCTGCAGCTACACCAGTGCTGTGGCTACACCAATGCTGTGGCTACACCAGTGCTGTGGCTACACCAGTGCTGTGGCTACACCAGTGCTGTGGCTACACCAGTGCTGTGGCTACACCAGTGCTGTGGCTACACCAGTGCTGTGGCTATACCAGTGCTGTGGTTACACCAGTGCTGTGGCTACACCAGTGCTGTGGCTACACCAGTGCTGTGGCTACACCAACAGATACATCCCTCCTCAAGCCATAGACTTACAGCCATCTGCCACAGGGACATCAGTGTTGTCCTCAGCTCATAGGTCACCCCCAACATGGGAATATCCACTGTATCCACACTGCTTGCTGTCTGTGCTGGAAGGAATGGGAGGTGTGGTCAGATGTGGTGTGGAATGGGAGGTGTGGTCAGATGAGGTGTGGAGTGGAGATGTGGTCATAGCAAAGATGAATGTTTTACAAGCTAAAACACATTCACATTTGTTTCCTACATACATGTACTGTATGTGCCCATACATGTACACATGTATGTGCACATACATGTACACTGTATGTGCCCATACATGTACACATGTATGTGCACATACATGTACACTGTATGTGCACATACATGTACACATGTATGTGCCCATACATGTACACCGTATGTGCACATACATGTGTACATGTATGTGCCCATACATGTACACATGTATGTGCACATACATGTACACCATATGTGCACATACATGTACACTGTATGTGCCCATACATGTACACCATATGTGCACATACATGTACACATGTATGTGCATATACATTGTTGATTATCATAAACAAACTTGCACCATACATTGGGAAAGTTTTGGCATTAAAAAAAATCAAACAGTTGAATTTAAAAAGCCACCTACACTGTATCTTTTTTTTTTTGCATGTGCAAATGGTTCTAGAATGGCTCTACATAGCCATTGTACTACAAACCTATATGTGCAGAGTTTCCTGATTCAAAGGGACTACTGCCCTTTTGAGCATTCCAGCCAACAATTTTGGAACACATTAGTACTTCCTCTCAATACTACAGCTACATGTAGCAACGCCACATATTACAACTCACAGTACACTCTTGATGTGGGTGGAGCAAGACCAGCCTGGGATGCCCCTCTTCCCCAGACCACTGCTGATGCGTTTGCCATCTTTGCATTACTGGCCTTGAAAAAGAATAAAACTTCATGTACCAAGACATGTCCCAAGAGATCCCAAGGTGACCCCCTTTTCCAAGCACATACATGCACTTACCATGGTGAACAGGGTGCAATTCATAAGGCTCACATCATAGTCCAATAGAGCCACTGATCCATTCTCAAAGTCAGCAAAGTCATTAATGGAGCAGCCTCCTGAATTGGCAGACATCATTACATGACAACATCTTCATCGTTGATACAGCAAAAGCCAAGTGATCACCCTCCTACATGCATGCATACTGTTGAAGAAATGCCACATGCTATATGCACATGTGCATGTACCACTACTATGTATGGTTGGTTATACAAACTAAAAACCACGTATAATTGGTATAAAGGTGGTATAAATATAAATCCACATAATTTGATTATGTTTGGTTATAATAAAATTATGCTTGGTTTGTAAGTTTGTACAATGTACATGTTCCAACTCTCAGCAGCTGCCTACATGTATAGTACATGTATGTGTCCCCTAGCAGCTGCCTATAGTATGCGTCCCCTAGCAGCTGCCTATAGTATGTGTCCATAGCAGCTGCCTATAGTATGTGTCCCCCAGCAGCTGCCTATAGTATGTGTCCCCTAGCAGCTGCCTATAGTATGTGTCCATAGCAGCTGCCTATAGTATGTGTCCCCTAGCAGCTGCCTATAGTATGTGTCCCCTAGCAGCTGCCTATAGTATGTGTCCCCCAGCAGCTGCCTATAGTATGTGTCCCCCAGCAGCTGCCTATAGTATGTGTCCCCCAGCAGCTGCCTATAGTATGTGGCTCCTGTAGTCACCCTTACCACACACCCTAGCTGCTACGGCCACTGACCATCCACTGGTTGTAGTGTCGCATTAATGACTTCTCCATTTGGAGTGCTCCCAGAGTACCTCAGCAGGGCATACTGGGCTCCCTGTCACCGTGGCAACGGTCAGAGGCGGATAACAACTAACATTGCAATGTCGCACCTGCAAAAATTTCCACTGGTAATTAAAACCCTTGTAGCTCGCATAAAAGGTGGCATTATTTGGAGCCAGATCCTGATATGTAGGTACCTACAACAAACATAAAAAAAAAATCATTAACATACCAGTGCATTTTATTGGGAGAAAAAAAAAATTGGAAATATCAGTATGTATGCAACACCCCTAGGTAATAGCCCATCGCATGTACGTACATTGCACTTGTAGTATGCACTTGTAGCATTCTTAAATAGCGTGGTTGGGTATCACATGCACCTGGCAGGGTATCACATGCACCTGGCAGGGTATCACATGCACCTGGCAGGGTATCACATGCACCTGGCAGGGTATCACATGCACCTGGCAGGGTATCACATGCACCTGGCAGGGTATCACATGCACCTGGCAGGATATCACATGCACCTGGCAGGATATCACATGCACCTGGCAGGGTATCACATGTAGCAGCATTAGGTGTACATATATGTGCATAAAAATGGCAGCTTTTTGGGATTTGATACAGGTACCATGTCCAAACAAAGAACAGCATGTCAGTCATTTTGGTATAGGCTCAACACCCTGAAGGATGGTTTGGTATAGATATGCAATCAACGTACATCTACATGTACATGTGACATGGTCTGGTACTGTCATATGGTGAGGAGGAGTGGAGCCACTTACAGGACAAGCAGACAAGTGTTCAGGTAAGCTCAAATGTAAAGGACCTCCATATGCCTACACTATGCCAATGTACATGTAGCTTAGGACTACAACTACACCTATAGGACCTTGTCCATGTATGTGTGTATTTCATTCACCTGGAATGAATACAGAATGCTTGAATATGCCTTCCCAGTAATAAACCTACAAAGTTCGAGATGTTCTGTATGTTAGCACCACACGAATATGAATGGACACATACAATGGCATACATGTACATGCATCTATTGTCATTGTGTAGCAAAATGCTCCTCTATTGCAATTTTGTTCATTAAATAATTCGCTGGTACTTAACACCCACATGCTTAGGGACTAAATATTAGTGATTTCAATGGCTGTTCAACATATACATTCGTATACATGCCATTGTAAACCTTCTATCAGCAACACACACAACGTACTGTGAAGGGCTGTGTAGTGACATTGTAGCCAGCACTCTTCAGCTTAGCCATCACCATTTCTGGATAAGAAACAAGGTAGGACTTCAGAGCATGTACAACAAGAGGGAAGGAGGGGAGAGTAAGATGTGAGAGGGGTAAGAGGGGGAGTGGGGAGAGGGAGGAGAGTGTGGGGGAGGGAGGAGAGTGTGGAGGAGGGAGGAGAGTGTGGGGGAGGGAGGAGAGTGTGGGGGAGGGAGGAGAGTGTGGGGGAGGGAGGAGAGTGTGGGGGAGGGAGGAGAGTGTGGGGGAGGGAGGAGAGTGTGGGGAGGGAGGAGAGAGTGGGGAGAGGGAGGAGAGAGTGGGGAGAAGAGACGGAGGAGAGGGAGGGGAGGGAACAGGATGAGGGAAGATGGGAGAGGCCCACTAGCTCAAATATCAAACTACCCCTGCAAAACTTATGTATGCATATATACATATGTACCACTCCACACATGCTCCCCATCCAGCTTATACAGGTAGGATAGGGATGGTGGGGTAAGCTTACATTGCAGTGGTAATGTTATCCCACCATCCTTATCCTCCCTTATCCCACCACCCTACCCTCCCTTACCCCACCATCCCTACCCTCCCTTATCCCACCATCCCTATCCTCCCTTATCCCACCATCCCTACCCTCCCTTATCCCACCATCCCTACCCTCCCTTACCCCACCATCCCTATCCTCCCTTATCCCACCATCCCTACCCTCCCTTACCCCACCATCCCTACCCTCCCTTATCCCACCATCCCTACCCTCCCTTATCCCACCATCCCTACCCTCCCTTACCCCACCATCCCTACCCTCCCTTATCCCACCATCCCTATCCTCCCTTATCCCACCATCCCTACCCTCCCTTATCCCACCATCCCTACCCTCCCTTACCCCACCATCCCTATCCTCCCTTATCCCACCATCCCTACCCTCCCTTACCCCACCATCCCTACCCTCCCTTATCCCACCATCCCTACCCTTCCTTATCCCACCATCCCTATCCTCCCTTACCCCACCATCCCTACCCTCCCTTACCCCACCATCCCTACCCTCCCTTACCCCACCATCCCTACCTTCCCTTACCCCACCATCCCTACCCTCCCTTACCCCACCATCCCTACCCTCCCTTATCCCACCATCCCTATCCTCCCTTACCTCACCATCCCTACCCTCCCTTACCCCACCATCCCTACCCTCCCTTACCCCACCATCCCTATCCTCCCTTACCTCACCATCCCTACCCTCCCTTACCCCACCATCCCTACTCTCCCTTACCCCACCATCCCTACCCTCCCTTATCCCACCATCCCTACCCTCCCTTATCCCACCATCCCTACCCTCCCTTATCCCACCATCCCTACCCTCCCTTACCCCACCATCCCTACCCTCCCTTACCCCACCATCCCTACCCTCCCTTACCCCACCATCCCTACCCTCCCTTATCCCACCATCCCTACCCTCCCTTACCTCACCATCCCTACCCTCCCTTACCCCACCATCCCTACCCTCCCTTACCCCACCATCCCTATCCTCCCTTACCCCACCATCCCTACCTCCCTTACCTCACCATCCCTACCCTCCCTTACCCCACCATCCCTACCCTCCCTTACCCCACCATCCTTATCCTCCCTTACCCCACCATCCCTACCCTCCCTTACCCCACCATCCCTATCCTCCCTTATCCCACCATCCCTATCCTCCCTTATCCCACCATCCCTACCCTCCCTTACCCCACCATCCCTACCCTCCCTTATCCCACCATCCCTATCCTCCCTTACCTCACCATCCCTACCCTCCCTTACCCCACCATCCTACCCTCCCTTACCCCACCATCCTTATCCTCCCTTATCCCACCATCCCTACCCTCCCTTACCCCACCATCCCTACCCTCCCTTACCCCACCATCCTTATCCTCCCTTACCCCACCATCCCTATGTTACCCCTGCTCTCATTCATGTACCTGCACTGGCGTTGTAACCATTCTCAACTGATCGACTACAAGGTAAGGGTGGTATGCAAGAGATGGGTTACCCACACATGGCTGGAGGCATATAGGTACCTGTTATTGTGCTGTGCAGCTATGGCCTGGAGCTCCTGTAAGACATTGAAATAACAGTGTGAAGAAGTTTTTAACGTGCACACAGGCAGTTTTAAGGTACTGTGTGCACAAAATAGCGTGCCATACATGTGGTGCTACTTCACTGGGCCATTCATGTGGTGCTACTTCACTGGGCCATTCATGTGGTGCTACTTCACTGGGCCATTCATGTGGTGCTACTTCACTGGGCCATTCATGTGGTGCTACTTCACTGGGCCATTCATGTGGTGCTACTTCACTGGGCCATTCATGTGGTGCTACTTCACTGGGCCATTCATGTGGTGCTACTTCACTGGGCCATTCATGTGGTGCTACTTCACTGGGCCATTCATGTGGTGCTTAAAAGTTAACATAATTCTATATGCAACATATGGTAGGTCAGGTCAAGCATACAATGAATGGAAAAGGGACAAATTCAAAGTAAGCGGTGTACAGAGATGGCGATGGATAGCCTAAGTGTCAAGAAAATTAGTATTTTCTCCACATGTCCGTAGAGAGCATACAAGTAACTGTACTATTATTAAGGAAGTATTATTAGGGAGTAGAATTACAGTTATGCCGCCTAATAATACTACAGTTATGCCCCCTAATAATACTACAGTTATGCCCCCTAATAATATTACAGTTATGCCCCCTAATAATACTACAGTTATGCCCCCTAATAATACTACAGTTATGTCCCCTAATAATACTACAGTTATGCCCCCTAATAATATTACAGTTATGCCCCCTAATAATACTACAGTTATGCCCCCTAATAATACTACAGTTATGCCCCCTAATAATATCAGTTATGCCCCCTAATAATATCAGTTATGCCCCCTAATAATACTACAGTTATGTCCCCTAATAATACTACAGTTATGCCCCCTAATAATATCAATTATGCCCCCTAATAATACTCAAGTTATGTCCCCTAATAATACTACAGTTATGCCCCCTAATAATATCAGTTATGCCCCCTAATAATATCAGTTATGCCCCCTAATAATACTACAGTTATGTCCCCTAATAATACTACCCCCTAATAATATCAGTTATGCCCCCTAATAATATCAGTTATGCCCCCTAATAATACTACAGTTATGCCCCCTAATAATACTACTGCAATTACATGTAACTGCCACCATTTAATGCATTAATTAATGTGTGTAAGAAGTACAGTAACATAGAGATAAACAAAATGAGCCATGCAGCCTATCGAGATGAGTATTTGTAATAGAAATATGGCTATGTACAAGTAATTCCTGTGCTCATCCCTGAATAGACACCTCTACATAGCCAGTTTGTATAATGTATTCTTTAACTCTAGGTGTTTTTATCCCATCTTCTTAGTTGCCCCTCCCTCTTCCCACCCACCCTTGTTGCGGTATTTGTATTGAACATGAGGAGATTTGGATCCGAGTGAACATGTAGGTCTGGTGTGTGACAACTATATACTGTCATATGACGTAGAAGGACCCTTGTGAGGCACGCTTATCAGCTGAGACCTACGTGTACACATGCAAAATATCCACACAACCCCACTGCATGTGCATGCACATACATGCACATGCATGCACCACTCGATCTCCCTTACCATCAGATGCTGTATGAGGTTATCGATTGTGATAGCTTGCGGCAAGCTATCAGAGCTGCTGGTGCTTCTGATCCCAAACACCACACCTAGCGTAGCGGCGCCTCCCACCATAACAAGTACTGCCGCAGCCACCACGAGACACCTGCACCATGGCCTCCTCCTCCCTCGGAACCCCACTGCTGGTCTGATGGGCCTGCGATGAAGAGAGAGAGCATCTACCACGCAGCTGGAGTACTAAATTTCTGTTGAACGTGTGCGCGCCTTGTTTACCGTTCTGACTTCACGCAGTTTGACACGTACGTGCATGGTGCATGCAACTACATATGTACTAGCTCGCATGCGCGAGCATGGAGGAGTTGTCATACAGGTTTGCTGCATCCACAAGCATTGGTGGATCGACGCCGCACGCACGCACGCACGCACGCACGCACACACACACACACACACACACACACACACACGCACACACACACACACACACACACACACACACACACACACACACACGCACAAGCTGCACTAAGATGTCAAGCTTGCTGCGCGCAACTCGATTGTGTCATTCTGGTCATTGAAGGAGAGGCTTACAAAGAGTACTCGTACAGTGATAGGCTGCCAGGAGCAGGTAGCAAAGCACTCCTCTCACTAAAGTTCGTTTCGGCTGCTTTATTCTGCGTATGAACACAAGGGATACGCTAATCGTGCATTCCGATCCGATAGTATATCGTCAATTCTTACCTCAGCCATACTACTTAGGTCTCGTGATAATAACAATAACACACGGAACCTACAGGTTCCATATCCATATGTAGAATTTGAAGTGTCGTGAATACGATTAGAAAAACTCCCGATCCCCCCCACACACACACTCTATTATCTATGCTATTGCCAACGTACCGTAGATTTAAAAAAAGGCTCAGACAACAGAGATAACGTTCACTCGTTCCCACACTCTAACTAGGTTACAAAAGGTTTCTTCTTCCGGATCTGATACGATAAGATTGGCTCGGATAAGAGGTTTATTCATTGCATTGCATCTTTGGCACCTAATGTTAGCGGTTATGAAAGGGACTTATAGATATGACTTAGTCTTTCCGACAATCTTTTTAAATAGCCCATACGTACACAATATACATGCTTAATTTGGAAGGATCACATGTAGCTTGTGGTCAGGTGTAAACCAGAAACCACTTCTGTGAGTAACAGGCATACACCCCGAGCGTAAACGGGTGCCGGCCGACACATACACATGGCGCTCCAACACAAACTCAGGTTAACCTGTAATCCCCCGTCGTCCTACGCGGCTACTCGTAGGATGCAAGTTAAAATTATTTTTTTAGCAAAGTCATACAAAGTATAAACAGAGACAAACCAAAATCTCATTGTACTGTTGAAATGGTTATTAATTCAGAAAATACTGGTACTTCCTTGCAATTTCTTCAAAGATTGTCAAATACAGTCAATATTGGATTGCTAAAAGATGTATTTTCAGTAAATCGCAAAGCAACTTCAAGTACCAACAAGTAATGTTGGAAAGATCAGAACAACATGTTAAAAGAATGGGGTAGTAAGACAGATATGGAATTTGCTAGCTCCACAAGCGTATGAACGATAGGTATTTGTCAGACGCATGTTGCTGGAATAGCAAAGTGAATGGACAATTATAAATGTACAGTGTGTTTTCGGTAAAAATGGCAAAACCGATTAGAGTTAGAACTCTGCCATAGAATGTATAAAGTAGCACACACATCATGCTTCAAAAAACATTCAAAAGAGTTGCACTTGTCGTCCTTTTTTCTGTGACAATTAAATTCTCCACATGATGCATTTTTAAGAACCGTATCCCTTTTTTTGCATCGTGTACCAAGGGTGTGATTTAAAAAATAGACCGACAACTGGTAAATTTAGTGCAATCAACACATCAAACAACTGTGAGAAATGGATGCCAAAAACCTGAATTTTCAAATATTGGCTCTACACGTAGGATTTGGACCTGGGGAATTACGGTTAAATAAAAATGAGTGAAACAAGATATAATTAAAATAAAATTGGTGTTAACAGCAATTGAGTAATAAGTATGGAAACAAAGGATTACGGAAATTATACATTCATTAATTTATGATGTTATTAAAATCATAATAACGACTAACAATACAGGATAAATAGACATACACAAATATATAAACATATACAGCTAGACTACACACAATGTACACAAAATGCTAACTATATACCTACCCTACATCACTTTGACTGATGCTACGGGAAAGGATGGCAATGGCATTGTGAAGGTTCAGCCGCCCGTAGAGTTCGGTAAGAACCACTGACTTTGTCTTGGACGAGCAAGTGGCTCGTCGAGAGGCTAGCTGAGAGATAGACTCCAAAGCTATGATCATTTTTATTTATAATAATTAGTAACATTTTACTATACTAACTATGACCTACTCACAACTGTTTATTAAAAAACTACGACTAAAGTCAAAAGATGTTTTTTTTTTTTGTTTTTTTTTTCAAATAGTCATTTTAATAATACACAAATTACAGGATAACATGAATATCATAACAACATATATAATATGTAGCTACCGAATCTAAACAGTGTACATGTCCGAGGCAAAGCATCTAGACAGCATTGCAGTGGCATTTGCTTTAACTACATTGAGATTTAGCCTGCCATACAGGCTATTGAGGACAGCTGCCTTTGCCTTGTTGGAACTGGTTGCTAGGCGAGAGGCCAGACACGACAATGACTCCATGGCTTCAGCACCCCAAGCGCCATAAGCTTCAACAACCATGGGGACACAGACCCACCCAAGCTCCCTGCACTTTCCATCATTTGCCTCATGCTTCCTCAGCTCTGTAGCTCTGGCGGCTGCATCCAACAAAACATTTAAATTGAGCGGTGAGGTCTCAGATAGCTGTCAAAGGCCGCTGGCTTGCCCACAGACCAGTTGGGTACCAGGATGTCAGCTGGGCGGGAGTGGCTATGGTCAAGGGTGAGGTTGCTTCCTGCCTCCACCTTAACACTCAAGTGGGCCCTGCGACAGGCCTCCGCGAGGGTGTCTTGGAGTTTATAATTATAATTGCAGACCTACATTATTTAGCAAATCTACCTGCCTCAAATTGCTAAATGTAGGTATGTAGTATTTAATGTATATTTTCCGTAATCCCTTGTTTCCATACTTTTTACATAATAATTGCTGTTTACAAATCCTACATCGCCAATTTTATTTTTTTAATTTTTAATATCTTGTACATAATTATATTTTTAAACAGTACAAGTAACGTTGTTTGGTGGGCTGGGCAGAGATCGCAATTTCACAGACGTTGCCCGAAATTCAAACTGAAAGCCACTTCAATATTAAAAACAATACCACTGTATTATACTGATATACGGAACACTAGTAAATCAAAATTTCTCACATCTATGTCTGTACGTCGATCAAATGTTGTCGTCCGATTGTACTATACATGCAATGATATTTAGCTAGTTCCAGCATGCGCCTGAGGAGTTCACTCTTAACTTGCCGTCACATGGCCATCATTATACATGCTCATCAGAATCACAAGAATGAAGAGGTATGTGGCACGGAGCTAGAACTGATGAGTACTGTACAGATGCAAGCAGTGTTCTGGTCATTTGACTGACAGGTTGACACATATGACGGAAGTACTGAGTGGAGGAATCCTTGAATGCCCTGAGAAATGGCAAGCAATATTGGACTAACATGGCCGGCCCAAGAAATTCACAAATTGCGAAAGAAGTTTTTCAAAGCTAAAAAGGGCCACAATAAGGCTGACTAACCTGGCTATCCTGACCATCGAGAGAGAAATGGCAGGAGCTATATATTAAATTATCTGTGACTTTGCAGCTGCAAAGGCAAGCAAAGTGCCTCTGTGACATCGCATGTTACATATACATGTACACGTAAACAATAACTTAATGCATTATATTATAATCGTATCATAAACAGATATAACTGGGCAATGCAAAGGGCAACAGTATGAAACTACTGCTACCCTGGTGATGCACAGCCACCCTCGATACACTAATGAAATCTCACTATCTACATGTATATTGAGCGCTGCCAGCGCCACTGTTATCAACCTGTTCTGGATTGTATTGGGTCTTTAACAGGAGGTTTGGAGCAAATAGGTTCTGTTACAGGCGGTAAAGTTTTGGTTATATAGTTAAGGGAGTCTACCTACTATTCCACCCTCCTAGCCTACTACCCTCAGGTGTTGGGGAGTGAGGGATAGCAGAAAGGAGGTGGGGTGACGATACCACAAACCACTTATACTATAACGATGTCATTATGGTAAAGAAGTTCTAGGGTTTCCGATCAATTATTAAAGAAACAATGTGATTGGGGTGCAGAAGTATTATGCATGGTTTCTGATCAATTACATCAGATGAATTACATGTATGTAAAGAATACATGCTCTACTATACTTGCTGGTTGTTGCTGATTGTTTCAGGTGCAGATTTTAGTGTGAAGGTTAACAAAGGGAAGGCTGAATGCAGAGGTCAGGAAATATAAATGGGAATTTCTAGTGCCCATCTAATCCCTTAAACAGTACCCTATAGTGTTAGAAGTGCAGCGTGTATCATCATCTTGCATGGCGTTTTGATCCACCAAGACCTAATGTCATGCTGTTCAAAATTGGTTTAAACCCTACCTTTTGGAATATTAGAACTGATTCTTTTTGCATGTCTGAAATAATATTTGTTAGAGCAAAACTGATACGTACATCAGTTTAACTATTATGAATGGTTAAAAAATCAAGTTATTGCACTAACCAGACATTATGCACACGTGGTATAATATTTATCAAGCATACATGTACGTTTGTGCTAATATACATAACTTTACACCAAACAGTACTTGTGTTATGAAGTTTCCTTAGGCAACATCCAATGTAAATTGTAACCACTGCTGATTTGTTCCTATCAAACTTAATTGTAGCACTTGGTAAAACCTCCTTAGGTTGTGTGTACTACAGGTAGGTCTGTTGGCAGGATGACATCCTGAAGTCTGTTGTGATGGGAGACCACACCCCTCCCCATGTTTGCATATTATAGTGAGGTGACTCGATGGGTCCAAGGCATGGGATGGGTCCAAGGCATGGAATGGGTCCAAGGGTGTGGGATGGGTCCAAGGTGTGGAATGGGTCCAAGGCATGGGATGGGTCCAAGGCATGGGATGGGTCCAAGGCATGGGATGGGTCCAAGGCATGGGATGGGTCCAAGGCATGGGGTGGGTCCAAGGCATGGGATGGGTCCAAGGCATGGGATGGGTCCAAGGCATGGGATGGGTCCAAGGGTGTGGGATGGGTCCAAGGGCGTGGGATGGGTCCAAGGCATGGGATGGGTCCCAGGGCGTGGGATGGGTCCAAGACGTACAGTAAGGGCAATGGGAATTGTCAGCAACAACCATGCCTAGCCACCACTTTACAGCAAACTGGAACTAAATTAGTCAAGATGGAGATTGAGCCGGGAGAGAAAGCCAGGCAGCAGTATGTGGTGAAAATACAGACAATAAGCATGCTCTGTCACTGACAAATAATTTGTCTTTTAACTGATGGTCTTAATGTTTAAATGATCATGCGTTACCCTTGGGGAACATTCGTTCCCCAAGGGTAACACACATTTGCTGCCCTCTAACTCTCATTAGATATGTAGACTACACAACACATAAATCATTCACTATGTGGCATTATAATCTGATCCCAACATCCGCCTGTACTTAACTGATAGTGCTTCGTACATTTAATGTTATAGACATTACCCCTGGGGAACGTGATGCTTGCGCAGATAGATATTACAATTTGCAAGACTACAACCTCTGGTGCTGCCAAGGACAAGTGCCTCATCTGGAGAGACAAGTATATTGAAATGGACCCAGTTCACTTATGGAGGGAGTTTGTTGTCCGTGTCTTCGTCACAAGCTGCTGCCAGGCATTCCTTCTCCTAACCCTGGGCTAATCATTATTTGGTTCTCTGGGAGAATACAGTGTCGTCTACTAAACAATTCTATGGACATGTAGCAAATCTGACAGCCTTGATCTGGAAAATTACTTCTACGGATTTTTGTATAGATGCATTATCTTTCCTTGATGGACAAAGGACATAGCATTTCAAAATAAATAGGGTGACTGTCCCATGTATAAATCATTACATACCAGTACTGCTTTTTTTTGGGGGGGGGGGGGGGGGGGTTTCATGTTATGGAGTGCATACAATCAACACTACATGTACACCTGTACATGAGGCAAGAGATCAGCATCACCAGTATGAAATATTATCTTTCTCCATGCAATATTATCTTTATTACCATCAACAGCCTTCCTTATTTTTTGCGTCACTAATGAAGATAGTGGCTTCGCCACAGACCCATTATAGGGGAGCTTACAGCGCGCTACCTCGCTGTGCGGTGGCGAACTAAAGAAGTTATCTACTGCTCTGAGCCAAGCACACAATAGATTGCACAACTGCAGATACTACGTTCCTGCGGCACCAGTGCACACACGGGGAAAAACTACCTATACTACACGATATAGTCTGCACGCAACGTATACTGTACATAGTACACATGCAGCTTAAATGCTTACGCAGGAGGATCACAGGTCGTCGACCACCCCCAAGACATTGTGCTAGTATTACTAATCAACGGGCTTTTCTCTCCATGTCCGGAAGGGGCGGCTTCGGCAGAATAAACCTGCGCATCAGAAACGTTCAGTCAGTGTGTGTGTACGATTGATATTGCCGTAGTTGGGCGTAGCCCGACCTTCACGTTTT
>OX442437.1:2011212-2096105 GCA_949361645.1 Spongilla lacustris | reverse complement strand
AACCTACAGCTATAATAAGCACTATAATGGTACTATTGATACAATATTATGAGTCCAAAATGAATATCATATTAAAGGTGGATGATGGCAGGTACGATCTCAACAAAATAGCTCCAGCATTGGCCCATACCATATAAGGCGGCCATGGCCAGAGCTCTTGACCTTGAGGCATTTGTCCTAACAGCCAGGTCAGTATGATGCCACAGTGGAAAACACCTGAATGCATTATGGCTCAGATCCCCTTGCACCACAAATTTCCACACCGCCAGCCCAACTGTTTGCACTTAGCATCCGTTTCCTATCATTTCCTTGTTAAATAATTATAATAACACAATCTCCCTGATGAGGGCAGACACTAGGGCCATGTTATCTAGGTCCTAGATTATTTTACTAGCGTATACATGTACATGATATGATATGTATGCTTTTAGTGTTATTATTATTATAGTCATACTTCACATTTATTTTCATACAATTGGAGCTAATATACAACTCACATAATAACCTAAAGTACGGGATAGGCAGGGTTACGTACAAAGGACACTCTCTGGAGAAGGAATGAGAGGGACTGGTGGTCATGTGTGATGCACTGCTGACGCCTGCCAATATCAGTGAGCAAATGAGAGGTCTCAATCGCAAATGGTGGGATGTGGACAGCAGAGCATATTTCTCCCTCTTTCTGGCTTCAGCAGCTGTGGCTAGCTTCCCTCATGAGGCATTATTATTATTATTATTATTATGAAAAAACAAGGTACATGCAGAATACGTAATACATTTTAAAAAGAAAAGTTCATGATTATTATTATTATTATTATTATTATTATTAGTTAAATGACTGTGTTACGTCATGGTTAATATTGAGCAGGTCTGGGAACGGGAATGACAACGTCGTTGCCATGGAACTGGCGGTGGAGACTAAACTGAGCGCGAAACCGGTGCTCGAACCCAACGATACTACTGCGCTCACTGAAGACCAGCAGAGGGCTCTAGATGAATACAAGGTAATCGTGGCGCTGACATTACGGCTCTTTCGAACGTGACCTGCTCTATATGTGCCTGCAGATAAAGACGAGAATTGACAACGAACTCTATCTAAGACAGCACCCCGAGATTTCTCTGATGCTCTCTGCCTTCATGAGGTATTACCCCATTTCCACGATTGTCGAGGGGGGAAAAAGGAGGGTCGGAATTTGGGGCGGGACTTGCGTTCCCGTTCACCGTGCTGCGCATTATCGAACCATTTGAGGTTTTTTACGTGTAAAACGCTATAAGGACGCAACCTGACAGTACACAAATGGTACTAGCTAGTGTTCCTTCATGTGCTGCTTGTGTCTATTTCCTAACTGCTGGGAGAAGCTGAGCCTGCATCTGAGCCAGAGTAGCGTAGGGTTGTATACCGCTGTATTAGCAGATGTGTGGTATTTTGAGTTTGTTGATCCTGACATAAATTTTAGTGTACCCTATAATGTGACAACAAGGTCTCCCCATAAAACTGTTCACATGTAACAAATTCTAACACTGTCCTTGTCTATACTTTGAATACATATACTGTTGGTCACTGTGTATATGGATTAGATGTTACAATATCTTTATGTTGAAATTAATGTCTGTAGAAGGGATGCATGCATATCTTGTGATTATTAATGCTGTTACCTACTGCAGTGATGTGCTGAGTAGAAGACCTCCTAATATCAAGAGGCATGCAGCAGGTTAGCCTCGCATTTGTGCATCTTTAAGTATTTGAATGTTAAGTAGCCTTTGCTACCAGCTCAGCATTGCATACTTCCCACCTGACAAAGCTGGATGTTTGCCCTGTCTCCAGAGCTCAGTTGCCCTTGGTGCTGGCCATATCAGATTTATGTATCTCTTTTAATAGTTATTGGTATTATTTTATTAAAAGCTGATTCTCCTGAACAAGGAGTCTGAACTCTGTGTGTGTTGTGTGTGTGTGTGTGTGTGTGTGTGTGTGTGTGTGTGTGTGTGTGTGTGTGTGTGTGTGTGTGTGTGTGTGTGTGTGTGTGTGTGTGTGTGTGTGTGTGTGTGTATGTGTGGTTATGGTTCATGTTGTGTTTCGTGTACTAGTTTAGGGCTTATTATTAAAAGCTGATGCGGTACATTTTATAATTACATGTAGAATTATTATATATGCTTTCATTTTTTTGTTAATAAGTGATATGTATCAATTGCTCCATATTTATACATACATGTGTGTATTCAATCTTTTTAGCTACAGTATTGATTTATATATTCAAGTTAAGCCTGGTTCCTGGTTCATAATTTGACGCAAGAGTCCGCGATGTGACGCAATGGGGTTTTGCAGGAATAGAAAAAATTCTACTCCTCCGACGTGATGTGAAGTCGCAGCAATAAGCCACACCTGATATACAGGTGCATTATTAAGAAATGATGGCCAAGTCCAGGGGCAGAGTTTTTTTAAATTTTCATTCATTGGGTCGTATCGCGGGCTCTTGCGTCAAATTGTGAACCAGGCTTTAGACCAAATTATAATTTTTGCCAAACAGTAGTAATTGTGGCAGCACATATACCGGGTTCACACAAAAGAACTTTTAAATGAATAAATACATGTAGGATTACCAATTATGATTAAGTTGGCCAAATATGAACCTCTTTCTTAGTCTTCGATCGCCTTTAATAATTGAGAGATATATAAACTCCAAACACATTATGCAATTTTATTGACGTTTTACTAATTAATATTCAAAAGGACAAATCAAACTTGAAAACACTAGAAGACCACTACAATTTTAATGAACTTTGAGTCTTAATAACTCACTAAATCTAATTCTACTGCCAAATCAAATGGTGGCTCCTACTTCCTTTAACAATGGACTAATTTGATATGCTAATTAGTTACTATTGAACCTGAAATCAATGCTATTCCACTGTATATTCATATCTTGTGCTACTTATAAATGATTTAAAATTATCTCAATTCATAATCTTAAATAACTTTGATAATAGAGGGCTTTGAATATGTTGATTTGAGGGGTTTTGATAGAATTACATAACTGCTTACACAAATTGGATTCTTAGTATCTGCCTAATGATGTATTGTTAATGAAATCAAGTGGTTAATTAATGAGTTAAGTGTTGCATTTTTTGTGGACGTCATTATTTGTGTAACTACTAATTTGGAAAACAAACAGTTCTTTTTTTAACATTCAAACCAGCAATTATCAAATCAAGGTTCTAACCTTTTAAAATCAAAAAAATTTAATGCACTGCGTGTATATACACATGTGTATAGTTACAAGATTGTATTCAGTTTTTTTTTTTTTTTAAATCTAGCCTGCACCCTTTTGAGTTCACTATGTCTTGTTCTTCATATATTTAGTACAGTAATGTGAGTATACCTGATTGCAGTGAGTATAACTAATTTTAAAAAGCTCTTCTTGATTGGTTAATTAATCTGATTTGTAACTGAAGTAATACCACAAGTTGCTTTTGACACATTTAGTTTCAAGACTGCTTTATGTACAATGTAGGCATGTACACATGCAACCATTGGTTCCCTTTCATTTGGTCAGATTACTTCACTGATCCGCACCTCCCAGACAAGGTGAAGGCAGAGCATGTAAGGATTACGGCAGCCTCACAACGGATCACTCCAGACTTTCATTAGTGTCCTTCACACCTTAGCCAAATGGCTACACAGCGTGCTCAGGTGTCCACTGTCTGTGTCTTGTGTATGATTTCGTCTGCTGTATCAATAGTGCAACTAACGTCACACATGAGCGTATGATTTTGCCATTTTGTTTTGTTTTGTTTTTTGGTAATGTTATGTCATAATGCTGGGAACAAGAAGGAAACAAAGCACGGATTCATTTCATGTGGGAGGACTCATAATGAAATCATAAGTGATATGGCAGTACTGGTGTGGTCACAAGTCACCAAGGAGCCAGTTGTGAAGGCATTATTTGATATCAAAACTTCTCATCATAGCTGTTCACCTGATGGAGTGGAGAAGAACAGGCTCACTAGTGATGTCAGTAGACGGGCACAAATCGGTATTCTAAACATGTGGCTATTTATTTTAGAAGCATGACCTAGCGTTTGTCATTCATAAGGGCATCCAGTTTGTGTTTGAGAGAATTGGAGAACTGGACTCCACTTGGGTTTGATAATAGGGCACCTCTCAGTCTATTTAGGCTGATCCAGGTGATAGTTGCTTTTATTAATTTCAAAAGTTACCTCTTTAGACTGATATAGTTCTTAGATAAAATTAAAAATGGCCTAATTTGTATGCACCTATTGAATAAAAAGTATAGAAACAAGGGGTTACGGGCATTTATAAATATTACAATTTAGTAAGTTGAGGCAGATATAGATTTCATCCAAGTACGCTCGCTGAAGTCCAACTGCGTTCACGACACTCGCATGCAACATATACAGTGACGTAAGACATTAGAGTTGGGGGCGTGGTTATATTAATGGCGCTGGACTTGCTAACCCAACGCGTTTACGTTGGCCAAGAGTGTTGTTTTCGTGTCAGCGTAACTTTAGCGGGGTCGCCGGGAGTTCTTAAGGTGAAACTAAAGTCACTGGTAAACCAGTCGGTGGTTAACGGTGAAACCAGCTACACATCGGAAGGCCTATATGAGGTCTCCGTTACGCCTTTCATTCGAGGCAGACATGAACTCAGCGCACTGGTTAACGGTTCTCACGTGGGCGGCAGTCCCTGGCCGCTGTTCGTCCACCAGCGTCCGGAAGCTCTGGGTGTACAGGTCAAGGAGTTCACGTGTGACTCCATGTCGTGTCCGCTGGACCTAGCCGTGAACCAGGGCAAGGTGTACGTCAGTTGTCACCTGGCCCAGCAAATAGTGGTATTTAACCTCGCGGGGGAGCGGCTTACAACCATCGGCGGACCGGGTAAGCTTCCATTCGCCCCCCTCAATGGCCCGCCCCATTACTTAGTTCCCGACGACGAAGGCAACATCTACGTAACGACCGCGAAGAACATGATCCTAAAGCTGAGTCCTCGGGGCGAAGTACTGGCCTCGACCAGCACAGGCGACCACTTCGGAGATCTGTCAAGAACCTATGGCGTCGCGCTGTTTGGCGGGCAACTGTACGTCTGTGACAGCGACAACAACCGGATACAGGTATTTGACACAAACCTGACCTTCGTTAGGACTAGCGGCAGCAAGGAGACCTGTGAAAGTTTTTGCAAACCATTCGACTTGTCGTTTGACTCTGCGGGCAATTTGTACGTGGCAGCGTCTTGCTGCATCCACGTGCTCAGTAGAAATGGGCGGGCTTGCTTGAGTCACTTTGGACACGGTGGAACGGAAGGCGCCGTTGTTCACCCGTACGGGATATCGGTGTTTGGTGACCATGTCTTCATTTGCGAACATTATGAACACTACGTATCCATTTTCCACACATCAGGGCGCTATGTCGCTAGATTGGGACAGTTTGGGGTGAAAAAGGGGGATTTTAAGCATCCATGGGGGGTTGATGTGGATGAAGATGGGTTTGTGTATGTGTGTGATTCTTTCAATAATCGTATCCAAGTGTTCTAAACCTCATGTACGTCAATCACTAATATAACTTTTTACTGTGTTATTGTACCATGCATTTAAATATGTAATTAGGATTCAAATGTGGTGTGCCGGCTGAGTATTCTGGCATGGATACTTGTATTACTTTGAAGAAATAAAATTTTTACCGTAATGTCCCAATCACAATAAATAGTCCATGCATTGAATACTACACACTTTCTACATATGTATAGTAGATTTCAATAATCTTACCAGTGATGGCCAATAATCAAGTATTCATGAATGCAAGGGACAATATGGATGTATTAAGCCACAGGCTTACAAAGTTTATATTGTCTATGTAATGTAAGATTGCCATAGTGATCCAATCTTAATATTAGCTAACCCTTATTGTCATTTGAAACTAAGAAACAAAAATACTCACAAGCTGCTGAAACAATTAATGCATCTTTTAAATTACACCATTTCTTGTGACAGCTGATGGGGCACTGGGTCTTGAGGCAAAGACATTTATACGTCATTTGGCTGAAAAAATAGCTGCAATTTGGCACAAGTCTAACAGTGAAGTGCTGGGCTATGTGCATGCAAGAATGCTTTTTGCTGTCCTTCATGCTACGTATCTGTGCATTCGCAGCAGTAGAGTGAAATGGAGAAGGATGGAGATTGAAGATGGAGCTACCATACCTGCCAGAATGAGTTTCAGCACAGCTTCTCGTGTTTCTTTTGTAGTATGTTTTATTATATTTTATATTTTATTTTTTTTAATTGTCTAGGTAGTCTCTGTGTGATTATTAATATGTATTATTAGTAATGTTACAATAACAATTATTATGTAAGAAAAGTAATGGTTATGCTGATTTTCAGCTTGGCCCGGTACAAATTCCCTATTTAGCCATCAATTTAAATTGTTGTTTGTGACTATGGTGGAAATGAAATTATTATTGGCTTACATGTACATCTGATAATAACATCACAGTGTTTAATTAATCATACATTGCGATTAATTCATGCCTAATGCACTATCCATCTTCTCTGCTTAGCCAATCTGATGGTACAACAGAAGAAATGTAGCTCACATGGAGTGAGTTTTGCTGACATAATCTACTGCAAGACATTTTTTTAAAAAAAATTACGCATTGTGCAATATATTTATATTGGTATTCTATAGTACTAAATTACTTATTGGCATTAAACTGACAGGTTGCAAAATAAATAACTCAACACAGAAACACTTCTACTCGATATTATAATTGGGATCTAGAGCACACAAAAAGACCAATTAAACCAGTATTGAAAAATTGGAAGTGCTGTCAAACCTGGATGCTTTTAATGGTGAACTGAAATGAATTTTTTTTAAATATAATTGAAAGTAGTTTTCTTTTAAGTGCACTCACATAAATTTTTTATGTAGCTAGCACCTGTGTACCTCATGTCACATATATTGCATCTAGGTACAAGACAAAAGTAGCTAGAGAGGACCTTTTCCATGGTAGATAATTACAATGGTTATCGCCATTTCTCTGATATGAAACAAACTATAACTTTCCACAGCCAGCTCCTGGTGCCCTCTTAATGGCATCATGTGCTTGTAGAGTTTGTGCTGTCTTTCTAAGCTTAGTGGTATGAAAGTGAAGCACTAAAGCACAGCAGTAATGATGGCAAGTGGAGATCTAGGATGGGTTGTATATTGAGACCTACGGTGCATGGGGTCAAGAGTCTGTGGAGAGTTTTGCTAAGTCGGCATCACAGCTGGCAATCCAAGCCTAAGCCTGTCATCCTACATGACCTATAAAATATATATGGCAGACTGTTCACCTGCCTTGTTACATCTGTCTATGTATAATTTACAATAATAGTGTGCATTATAAGCATAATTATATAAATGTTTTGGGTATTGTAAATACAAATGTGACATGCTATCTTATATTTAATATTTTGAAAATAATAATCTGAAATATTTTGAGTGTATGGAAACACAATATGCAGTTGAGTAAACTGTACATGTATAACAACCATATACCCATGCCAAGCAACATAAATGTAAATTATAAGAGGAAACCACAAATTGTTCAAAATAAAAATTGCAGATGTCAGTTCTGTTCATGCCACTCTTGATACCACGTCTGCTCTCTAGTTCGGTGTGTAGAGAAATGCATCCAGCTCCATTTGGTCACTGTTAATAAATAACATGTGTGATATTCTAATCAGTTGATGACTGAAATCCATAAAACAAACATCTTTGTCCTTAAATTGGCACATTAGGGTCCATGGGTCAAGGAAACCCAGGCATCTGTTGCTGTGTACACCCACCATAATGCACAGGCAGGAGTTCTGATTCCAAATAGTGTCCACCTTGCTATTTGTAGAAATGTAGACAAGAAACAACACAATAATAACATGGACAGTTGAGATCAAGTGCATGATGCATGATGTTGCATAACGGAATACAAATCAGTTGAAGGACAAGGATAGGAGTGAATGTGGAAGAGCAGAATTGGAAAGGGTGGGAGATAAGGCCAAAGCAAAGTGAAAAGAAGAGACAGTGGAAGGGAGGGAGGAGAAGAAAGCGAAACATACATACTTTGTACACATGCAGTCCCATGCAACTGGCTTATCACCACACCTGCGGTATAGCCTTACATACATAAACACATTATACACACCAGGAGGGAGCGGGGAAGGCAGAGGGAGAAGAAGGGAGGGAGGGGAGAAGGGTGTGAAAGTGAGTGTGAGTGGGTGAGTTAGAGTGAGTGGGAGGAGAGGGAGGGGAGGAGAGGGAGAAGAAGGGAGGAGAGAAATGAATGAGGGGTTGGGAGAGTGTAGTTTGGAGAGTGTATGTATAAGTGGTAGGGTGTGTGAGGGTGATGTGGAAGGATCTAGAGGAGAGGGTGGTGTGAGGAGTGTATAGTGGGGGTGAAGTATGAAGGGTGTGGTATGTGATCTTATACTCTCTCCAGATATCTCTTGTGGACAGTGGAGTCAGGACACCCTGTATACCGTATTTTCAGCCCATTTTCGTTTTTTTTGTTCGTTTCCACTCTGGCACGAAAACATGAAAACCAAGAAATAAACGCTTTTAGCATCAGATCAGACGAACGATTGAACGTACACGTACTTAACGTTAGTTATTAAGTTGGCAGATTTAATCATTGCGGTAATATGGCAACCGAGATGGCGACAACGGAGGTGGAGGTTCCAAAACCCAGTCTGTCCCAAGGGCGGGAAGCGCGACATAACGGTTAACGTTGAATGCGGTGGGCAGTACCACTTATGCGCACGAGTGTACCAGTTAATAGCTTAGCCAGAATTTGCCGCTAAACGAATTACAACAATATACACGTTCTTTCTTGATACGAATCACTGAAAAACGAACCTAAACAATATCATGCAAAGCGTCGACGAACTTTAAAAAAACAATGAAAAAGGATGTATTAAAAAACTGTAAGCATTACGTACATTTGGGTCTGGGTATGAGACTACGCGGGAACCCCGCTAGCCCATAAGGGAGGAAAGTTGCGAGTCAGTTAATAGTTGCGAGTTGCGAGGGCCATGGCTTGACCAATCCTATAGACCTGAGCTCATTAAATTGCGTATCCTAACTTAGACTAACTATATCACCAAGGGCGGATCCAGCGAGGGGGTCCGGGGGGTCCGGATCCCCCCCCCCCCCCCCCCCCCCCACCCCCCAGGACCATGATGAATATAATTACTATTAATACCCAGTCACGTGCGCATAAAGGTGCTTCGTGCTTCGGTGTATTGTTCCTCGACGACGCGTCGTTTAAAAGCGTTGCTTTGCATTCTTCGTATATCATATAGGCGTCGGAAGGTAAATTACAAAATTTAACCTGGGGGGCGGGGGGGAGGAGGCGGCTGATTTAATTTCATACATTTAACAATGACATCGTTCGTACACGCGACAGTGACATAGTCATAGAGACGATATACTATCTCTGGTGACGCGTAAAATTGCATGCGTCGCCTATGTGATTCCCGCGATTTTTTTTCTATGACTCACTTGACCACAGGGTTGCCGTAGGCCGGCTAGGGGTCCGACCTGAGGCCGGCCGGCCTGCCAGCCCGGCCTGACAGGTCGGCCTGGCAGGCCAGATTATAAACGTTAATCAATTATTCCGTAACGTTACGATGTCGATCAACTTAGCGTGTAACTCATGCATCTCCGTCGGTTTCAACGATTCCTGACCTATACCATCTGCTCAGCGGCTCAAAGGAATACAATCCCGAGGAACTTGTGAGATTCCCGCCGTTGCAATGGTTTAGCAGTAGCACAAACACACCCGCATGTACATCGAGGGTTCGTTGATTGACACAAGCCGTTCTCCAGGGAGCACTCCACTCTAGAAAGACACATTGAAAATTGCCGAAGTCTCAGTAGTTCGTGCCAAACAACAAAAGACCATTTTAACAGCCAAGAAATCGCCGGCAGCTTGAGCAGTGTATTCCATCTCTCACAAAAGTAAAAAAAGTTGCATCAGCATGACAAAGCCACGAGACTCTTACACTTATGCCCCCCCCCCCCCCCCCCCCCCCCCCCCCCCCCCAAGATCTTTCTGACACTGAATTTGCTGCATGCATCTCAGCATGTTCCTTCAAAATTAGTGATGTACTTGGATTTTCAAATTAGATGGAATGGAAACGAGGGACGTACTTTGGATACTTGGAAGTGCTTTCAATGCACCTCCCTTGTTACCAGGAGTCCTGTGTCTGGCTAGCAAGACTACTTCAAGTTGGCCACATAAAGTGTGCACTCGTACCAATGCACCAATGCTACACAGTGTTTACTGTTGCACCTTACTGAATACTGCATGCCGGGAACAAGAAGTGAATTTAATTGGTTTGCATACACATGTACAAATAAAGTAATCATATACTGCATGCATGTAGTAATACATCGAGGGGGCGTGGTCTGGCCTGATAGGCCAGGGGTCCGGCCTGACAGGCCGGCTGGCCTTCGGCAACCCTGCTTGACCAGCATTTATACGTGCCAAGAGCTAGGTGGTTTTCAAACTGCAGGCTATATAGGTCCGCTGAAGATTTATGCAGCTGATATACAGGCTAGGGGACCAAATAGAATACTGCTCATTGCTTGAAGTAGGTTATCTGAGTATGATGCAAATTTTAAGTGGCTCAAGTATCGAAGTAATACCTAAGCGCACGTACAAATCTGACGAAACTGACAGATGAAACACACCCATTTAAAAATAAGCCTGGGAACAAGAACTTAACCATAGATAATAGACTATCTATGACTTAACTGAGTGCAAGTGACTGCCTCCGTTTCCATGCAATCTCTCTATGGAATAACATGCAAAAAAAATTGCGCGCGCGAAGCGCGCGCCCCTCCCCTCATCTATTATTCATGTCGGACCTCCCCCTCGCCGAATTCCTGGATCCGCCACTGATCACTGTATACATGTAGCTCGTATTACAGCATATGCATACATTGATGTATTCTTGTGGGCGTGGTGATATTACATTAATTAGTATGGGCGTGACCTATTCACTACCTCGCAACTCCAATGAGCACCGCCATCCCCCTACCCTCCACCATCGTGGCGTCGCAATTCTCTGGCAAGAAGGTTCACTTCGTCGGCATCGGTGGCTCAGGCATGTCTGGCCTTGCCGGCATCCTGCTCAACGCCGGCGCGATCGTCTCCGGTTCCGAACCCAAACCCAACCACACCACCTTCCAGCTCATGCAACGGGGCGCGAAGATCGTTTACGAGCAGACCCGCGAGTCGCTGACTCCGAATATCGACCTCATCGTCCGGTCGGCCGCGATCGAGGACAACAACCCCGAGTTCGTCCGGGCCGTTGAGCTTAACCTGCCGATCGTGAAGTACGCCCAGTTGCTCGCCGCCGTCATGGGCGAACGCCGCGGCGTCGCGATCGCCGGGACGCACGGCAAGACCACCACCACCGCGATGACCGCGTTTATCCTCACCAAGCTGCACCTCCAGCCGTCGTGGGTCGTCGGCGGCACGGTCCCACAGCTTGGGGGCGGATCGGCCTCCGGCGAGGGGGACACCTTCGTCGCCGAGGCGTGCGAGTACGACCGCTCGTTCCACAACCTTCGCCCGACGGTGGCGGTCGTAACTAACATCGATGCGGATCACCTCGACGTATACGACGGCCTCGCCGACATCGTTGAGTCCTTCAAGACCTTTGCCCAGCTGATCCCACCCACCGGTCGGTTGATCACCTCGGCCAGCGACGCCAACGTCGGCGACGCGTTCTATCACTTAAACGTCCCGATGGACCTGATCGGTTTCGCCGATGGCAAGAACGGCCTGGTCCGAGTGGTCCCCGCCTCCAACCGCCGTCTCTGGACGATACACGAGAAGAAGTCGGTCACCGACACGCTGCCCCAGGCCATTGTGGACGTCGACGGGCTGTGGTCTATCAAGCTGCATCTCAACGTGCCCGGCCGCCACAACCTGCTGAACGCGACCATGGCCGTCGCAGCAGCCGTTTCCGTCGGAGCCGAAATCACTGCTGCATTCAACGTGGTTGAGTGGTTCACCGGCGTCGATCGCCGGATGCAGGTGCTTGGCAACTACAACGGCGCGACCATCATCGACGACTACGCCCACCACCCCACCGAGGTCCGGGCCACGCTCGGCGCCCTCCGCTCGCGGTTCAACCCCCGCAAGCTCTACTGTGCCTTCCAGCCGCACCAGGCCTCGCGCACTCGGCTGCTGTTCAAGGAGTTCGCGGCAGCATTCACCGACGCTCACGAGGTGCTGCTTGCTGACATCTACTTCGTCCGCGACTCCAATGAGGACAAGGCGACAGTCTCGAGTGCCAAGCTCGCCGACGCCATTCGCCTCAATGGCGTTAGTGCCTACCACCTTGGCACCTTTGACGCCTGCGTCGCCCACCTCAAGTCCAAGCTCCAGCCGGGTGACCTCGTCGTCACCATGGGTGCCGGCCCGATCTGCGAGGTCGGCCAGAAGCTCGCCAAACCCTGAAACTCGCCAAACCCTGAAACTCGCCAAACCCTGAAACTCGCCAAACCCTGAAACACCGTTCGTTTCGCATCCCTTTGGCCGAGAACACTTCTAGTCCCGTACTCAGACCCAAATGTACGTAACGATGATTATCGCTTACAGTATAACATCACGTCTGAGAATGAAGTTGTAATCAAATGTATATGACTATTGCACCTATTAGTGGCAATTAACCGTGGCATATCCGGTTTTGGCAATTGGCATTATTTAATAATATGTGCACGTGCGTACTATAATCATTCTTGTGCTGCGAGTGAAGTTGGTTTTTCCAGAGATAATATATAGACTTCACGTCAGGAAAAGAAGAGAGCCAAACGATGAGCAAAGTACCTCAAAACTCGAGACGACGTATTAGATTCACGCCCGAGCGAGCTACAAAGCAGAGCCTGAAAAGGAACGGGCCTCTCAACGTGAAAACTATCGAGCAGAGCCTGAAAAGGAAAGGGCTGCTAAAAGACAAGGATATTGGCAGAGTCCTGAACGTGCTCGCTCGGCGAAAAGAGTTAAGGTCACTCAAAGGTATGTCGTACCTGTACATATACACGTAGCTACCTACTCTTACTACATTTGTACGTGGGTGTATTTCTACGACTGCATGAGGTCAAATGAGGCGTAATGAATAGCTTTACAGTTGTGGGTTTGTACACACAACGATGTGTTCTCGGTACAGGGGTGTATACAGCCTGCAACACGATGTTTACCGGCTTGACACGATCAGTGTAAAACTACTCGGAAAGGTACCAACCCTGATACATGCTGTAGCTAACAACTTGTAGCGACCCAGTAACAACCTGCAACAGGGCCGTAAACAACCTGTACACAAGCAGATGAAATCCTTATATGGACTTAACTATACCGTAACTCTAATTCAATGACAAAGTTCATTGCGACTGTTGTTATAAACTTTTAAAGAATACAATACACATTAAGGCAATAGAGCAGCTGTGTCCAGTCATGTACAAACATCTGCCACTTGCTCCCGTTCTACAGTGTTCAGAATTACAGCCGTTTCAAACTTGCAGTGGTTTCCACATTCATGGACCATTGAAATTGCCTTCTGAATCCTTCTGCTATCCACAGTAAATAGCGTCCGTGATAGGGTGAAAAGTGGACATTCATACTCATTCAAGAGTGGCTGTCCATTAGGTAGCTGCATTGCCAAGAAGCCTTGTACCAGGCAAGGGGTATGACCCGACTTGAGCTTGATTGTAGTCAGTATAACAAAACAAAATTCTGAACAATTGATATTTTTACCTCACAGAATGGTGGGAGCAATTCGACATAATCCCCCGAATGGACCAGCTCTGAACAGTTGGAGGCAACCGCTCTGTACTCTTGTACATTGTCATCCATACTGCCCATGTGTGTGATGATATTATAGGGAGTCTTGAGCTGGTGCAGTTCTTCAATGGTCCCACCAATTACAGCAGCATGGAGCTTGAGATGGTTTAGTTTTCCATTATAGGATGTAGCCTATATATATACACCAACTTCAATACATAGATTACAACTCACCATACGTGCTGTTCCAGGTTTATAAATCTCTCGCTCTGCTTTCAAAACCTTGCTTAAAAACCTTGCACTTCATGTGTATTGTAAAGGTCTTTAACACCATTACTGCATCTGTGTAAAGCTGGAGTTGAATGAATGGATACAAATATCGGATGTCTAACCTTTCATTGCCTTTAAACAGTCCTCCGCCACAAATGTAGCGCAGATGTTCTACAGTAGCAAAGTGGTTAGCAATATGACGACTAGGAGCTTGCTTATTCTCATAGATGTTTTGTAGATGCACTGAAGAGTTAAAAGACTCAAACCTATATAAGAGATAAACAATGGACAATAAACACATTAACTGTAATCCATGAATAACCAAAATGAATTTTCTGCATAAAAATATACCTATGCATGGGCGCCACCAGCATTTGGATTGGGGGAAGGGGGCAGGAAAGGGTAATGGGGTGCCATTTGATAGGGAAAGAGGACTACTGGGGAGGTGATGCTGTCCGATTTCGGCCAATTGAACCAGTCGGTCTATTACTAGGTTCCTAATAATACTGAAAACTGCAACCTTTATTAGAAGTTAGGGAAGGGGGGGGGCATCATTCAGTCCCGAGGGGGGGGGTGGGGGGGTGTCATTCAGTCCCAAGGGGGGGGGGGGGAAGGGCCCTAGGGACGTCCATGCTATGTGTTGTATACCACACTAAAACAAACAACACACACATACAAACACACTCGTGAACAAAAACATACACAAAGATGGACAGATGTATTTACTGTTTGGCACTGTAGGATGCCGGAAGTTGGTCCATAGTTTTCCATACTCTCGACAAGATGAAGAAAGTAATGAACCTGCTTTCGTAAGAGGGAGGGCATGAAGTCTCTTACGGTATGCACAAACCCCACACAGATCTGTTGCAAAGTGTCTGCCTCAGCAGGGTCAAAAAATCGCAATATGCAATGTGAAATCCTGCAAAGTACAAAGTGTATATCTACAAGATATAAAAATTTAATTAAAATAAAATTAGTGATGTAGGATTTGTAGACAGCAATTGATGAAAAAGTAAGGAAACAAGGAATTACGGAAATTATGCATTCATTAAATTATTAATATTACATCCCTACATTATTTAGCAAATTACCTGCCTGATATTCTGTGCTAAATGTAGGTATGTAATATTAATAATTTAATGAATGCATAATTTCCGTAATTCCTTGTTTCCTTACTTTTTACTCAATTGCTGTCTACAAATCCTACATCGCTAATTTTATTTTAATTAAAAATTTTATTACTTGTTCCCTTACTTTTTATTCAATAAATATTTATAGACATCCCCGTATAAAATGCTGATTCCGGTAGATCTGATACACCCCTGCAGTTAGAAGCCTTGGTATGAACATTGGGTGTTCTACCAAAAGACCACCCGATTATATGACGAAAAAGTGACGCTATCTATGCCTGCCTATGTGTATAAAATTGAGTGCAAACCACCTTGCATAGACTATATTATAATAAGCAGGAGGGTACGTATCGCTCATGCACGTAATGCATTTGGGTAAACCACCGTGGTTCTTGAAAAATAAATAAATAATTTTTTGACACATCGATAGCCGCTTCTTATAATCGAACACCTACTTTATGCCAAATGTATATAAATATTGCTTTTTGCAAGCAGCAGGATGGATACATAAATGCGCACATTATTACACCGTATTTACACACTAAAATTTAATGATAATGGTGATTGTATGAGTTTTTAATATACTGTATAAACACGGCTCCTCGCGCCCGGCGCCGGCGGCCTCTATGGCCATAGGCCGGCCATGGTGCCAGCCAGGGTAGGTGTGGCATTAGTGGCAGCATTGGAGCCAGTGGCGCAGGTGGCAGCATTGGAGCCAGTGGCGCAGGTGGCAGCATTGGAGCCAGTGGCGCAGGTGGAGCCAGTGGCGCAGGGGGCAGCATTGGAGCCAGTGGCGCAGGTGGCAGCATTGGAGCCAGTGGCGCAGGTGGCAGCATTGGATCTGGAAGGGCTGGGAGTGATGGCGTAAATGCTATAGGAGTCGGAGGATGAATTTCGTCCTCCGACTCAGTCTCCTGCAGAAATCGGGTTCCCACATCGTCCTCAATGGACTCTTGATCTGACATCTACATGGAAATGAATTAAGGAGAGTATAAACGCAAAACAAAAAACTGCCGGAGAATTTGTTAATTACCTTTACCCGCCGGCTTAACAGCTCAGTAATATATTAGGAATTTGCATGAAATGGAGGCATGCAGCAGCTTAAATAGAGCCAAAGTATAAATTGGGTGGTATGCTTCAATTCTATTGGTCCAATTTGGTCTTGGAATGGCCTTCCGTAGTAAATGTGTTCAACTATGCGTGTTTTTATAGACAGAGGAACTTATAATTATTCACATGCCATGTAGCTGTATGTAATATAAACATATCAGTTTTATAAATAAGGTTAGGTATAGCATATGATTCTGTAAACTCATATGCCTATTTTTGGGGGGTGAGGGCCAAAGACAGAGCAATTGTTACATGGTGCCCAGCTGCAACCTCATTGACCATTTGATATCCTGCAAAGCATAAATCTCTTAGACAGATTGATAGCTCTTAAAAGAGCTGTAAATAGTAATACATACAAGAATAAAACACAAAAGATAAACAGGTTGAATTGGTTCCAGATTATGAACTGGAGGATTGCTCCACATGCTGGAATACCTCCTTCAGCAGCCATAGAGGCTATGAGATCACATTGAACACACACTAGGCCACCATATATGGTATGCATACAGGAAGGAGGTAGGCTTGTGGTTTTATAGATGTAAAGCTATAAGATTAAAGGCTGACACAGAGAATCTTCTTCACATGTTTGCAGCTGTAGACAACAATATATCACAGTACATGGAAACACATGCATGTGAAAGAGGTAGGCCTGTATTTGTTTTTAAAAGTAGTTCTGTAAACTCATATGCCTATTTTTGGGGGTGAGGGCCATTGTTACATGGTGCCCAGCTGCAACCTCATTGACCATTTGGTATCCTGCAAAGCATTCCATGTTCAGGTTTGCAGCCATAGAAGATGTGTCACAATTTAAAACCACATGACCACATGCTAGGACACCATACATGGAATCATGCAGGAAGTTAGTCCTGCAAAGCGAGGCAGATAGATAGCTCTTAAGAGAGGGGCATGCAATAGGTCCCAGCTGTAAATTAGAGAACATTATGGTCCCACATGTTTTAGCAGCCATAGAAGCTATGACACATACTGGGCCACCAAATATGGTATCCATACAATATTTGGTGTTGATACAGGAAGGAGGCAGGCATTTGTCAAAGTTTACACAGAACATGTTTTAGCAGGCATAGATGCTACATCCTGTATGGCAAGGTTTAAGACACATGCTGGACCACCATATATGGTATCCATAGACAGGCGTGTGGTTTTATCCCTCTAAAAATGTTAAAGTCAACATTCACAAGACACAACCAGTGTGTAGTGTGAATGTGTATAAAAATCCCCTCAGAGTATCAAAGCTGGCAAGCATATAAAACTTACTCAAATGCAAATTGATCACATTTCATCATTGGGGATTTTTTAGACACACATACACATATTATGCTGTGATCAACAAATGGTACAGAAAGGCAAAGAAACGGTGAAAGCAACTAAATCCATGTACAGCCAACTGCCTGATTGTGTAAATGATTGTGTGTGTGTGTGTGTGTGTGTGTGTGTGTGTGTGTGTGTGTGTGTGTGTGTGTGTGTGTCAGGTAAGGGGAGGACAACCTGCTGCAGGAAGGTGTGCTTTATTTATTTGTTTGCACCTCACTCACTCAACCCTTTAAACACAGCATTTTTTGCAGCAAATCACATCATACACATTGACCTGTGACCTCAAGATACCAACACAAACGGTGGCATGGCTGTTTGCTTTTCACTAGCATTCCTTTAAATACCGCATTTATTGGGTGATGACAACATGCATGTATACTAACACATCTATGCAGGCAGCTGAGATGTAACAACTTCAAAATGGTTACCATTCACATGAAGAATGTACATTGATTTTTGTGTTACATCTTCAATGATTCCATAATCAATGTGGGAAGGAAAACGTGGTTCCCACGTTTGGTTAATGGTCGAAAAAGCATATATGTTACACTTTAACAGGTGGGCCAGTACTGACATTTCGTTTGTTGTACCCCAAGAATTGACCTTATCTATACGTGTGTTACGTATGTACTCTTGTATACTACTGCCCATGTCAACACGCGGTGCATCTTCCAAATAGGCTGCAATGCGCCTCATATGATTAACAACAGCTGTGCGGATTTCAAAATGCTGGTCTTTGTGACCCAGTTATTATGTAGGAGAAAGAACGAAACAGACAGTTCCCATCACCTACAATTCTAACTACAGTGGTTAGGTCAGGGCAGTTTAAGAGAACACCCCCACCCCCTTTTTCAGTATGGACTTCACTGTGGAAAGTAAGACCTAGTTAAGCACACTTTTCATGCTGCCATGTCAAATCAGTTTGGTGATAGCGGAACAAATCCCAAGTGGTTGTAGGGGCACTACGTTCTACCACATGTGTTCTTTTGTTCTGTGTTTTACAAGAGCCATCGTCCAATTTGCGCTTCTTAGTTGGTGGATTTTTCAACTCACTCGTACGTTTGGATGGCTGCAATGTGGGTACATTACTGCTTGGGTCAACTGTTATTCTTTTGTTTTGTTTTGTACAAGAGCCATCATCCAATTTACGCTTTTTAGTTGGTGGCTTCTTCAACTCACTCATAGGTTTGGGTGGCTGCAGTGGCACTATTCTGCTTAGGTCAACTACACTAAGTGAACCAGTAATCTTATGCTTATGCGCTGTTTGTTTGTCTGGTACCTTTAGAGATGGTAGGTCACGTGTTAATGTTTTTCTGAGTCTGTTGACCTCCTCAATACATTCCAAGTTGACTTTAATTGACTTTGGATCAAATGCTACCAGGTGAAGACCTTCTAGTGTCCTTACACGAGACAATGCTACATATGCCATACCTGTGGCAAATACGTCAAAATGTCCCGAAGGAAACAAATTGGGAAAGCACATTACGTCAAGATATGCTTGCCTATTGTCAAGTGGTTTTTCTTTCACGTTCAACATTTTGTACTGATCAATGTCAGGACTGATGGAATTGTGCTGGTCCAATGAACGTATAGTGTATGACTGGAACGTGGCTATGTCTTCTTTGGTAGCCTTTTCTAGCATGGTGCTATAAGTGTTTCATCAACCTTCTTTGTAGCTTCTTCAAGAGACTTGTCATCAACATTCTTGTAAAGCCAATTTATTTCTTTACGTTTAACCAAAGCTGCCTTAACAACATTGATATCCACAAAAGTTTGCCAGACCACCTTTCCTTTGGTTGGGACACCATTAACCATAATGTACAGCTCTGGGTCAGGTATTGGCACTACTGTGGTAGTACCTACCTCACCTAGAGTTTCCATTGTTTTATTAAGGGGTAGTGGAAGGAAAAACACAGAACCTTTGCAGGCCTGTAGCGAGTTATATTTTGGCACGTTACCAGTGTATGTGCCTAGTCTGACTATGGTCTGAAACGCTTTAGCCCTTTGAACTAACTGCCTGCTGAGGGCATCTGGCCTTTTTAACTCCTCTGGAACGGCCTCTGTCAAAAGGCCATTTAGGATACATCTAGGGGGCATTTTGTTTGCATTAAGTAGTGGGCGACAATACTGGCATATATACAGGTCATTTTGGTCCAAACCATGCTCAGTAAGATATATTCTCAGCCACATCCAAATGTCTGTATGGTATTTGTCATCACGAGTGAAATCTACACCCGATACCTGTTTATGCTGGTGTAATCTCTCACAGCTACAACAGGGAACCTCTGGGTCATCTTTTCATCTCGCTTGCAATTCAGCAATAACATCTGCATTACTTATCAACAGATGGTTTTCAATGGAACCAAGGCCAGTTACTGAGTGATCTTCTACAAACACTGCTCCCATCTTCACTAAACACCAGGGATAGATCTGCAAAGCCCAGTGTGTGTACTACCTCTTCTACATTACCAGAAGAAAGAGCTCCATTCGCACGGTGATGCTTGCGCACAGAGTACAAAAGCCATAGAAATCTTCTCAGCATTGGATAGTGTGTTGAGGCTGCTCGAATCACTCTTAGTGGACATGCACATGACAGCATCTCACAAGATATGGGATGTCCATGCAGTTCACTGACCCGATGCTGTTCTCCATTGTCTAGAGTGTCAGGAATAGTAGCCTGTGCCTGTTGAACTAATGTACAACCTCTGTCTATTTTGTCAAGCCCCTGACATATCTTATCTAGTGACATTTTAAAGAGGGACTTTGTGGTACATATTACCTCTATCTCTTCCTGACTGGGCTGTCTGCACTCACTAGAACACTCCCACTTTAGTGGCCTCATGCTCATTGTCCCTATCTCCTTACTGACAACACAGCGACCATGCTGGTCTACTGGCATGGCTTGTACATGTTTGACTGGTGTGTAAGAACTATCAAAAAAATATGGTTCTGAGCCCACAGTGTGACAACGCTCCCAACTGTCTACATTAGAATGTGAAAAGCTCAGAGCATTGATGGAGCGCACACCTTTAATGATCCCCCCAGCATGTACTCTACGCAGACTCAAAGCTTTGCTTACCAAAGCATTCGTGCATATCTTAGCTACTGCTTCACTAGCAGTTCGTGTGAGTACCTTTGTAGCTAGACAGGGATTAACTTTATTGAAGGCATCGTTTAACTCTCCAAGTAATGAGCTATTCTTATGAAGGGCTTTATTTAGCTCACACTTGTATGTACCCTGTACACTATCATTGGGCTCACACAGAGAGTATCTAAAGGGAGAAAAACAGAAATCCTAAATCAAATCTAAAAACATGTTAATGTAAAAAATTTAAACTAATAACACACGACAAACTACAACCTAATAGTAAACTACAGGTTACGATGTATAAGTCAACCGTCTAAAAATGTAAATAAGTTTTAGATGACAATACCATTTATGTACACCCTTGTTTGGTTATATTTATCCATCAATTTAACCATAGATTGTCTACTATACTAGATATAATTCAACCCACTCGCTTGCTATTTATAACACACAGACTACTCGCAAGAAACGAATAATGCACACAATATACCGGTCCCTTGCGCGTGACATATTGCACCCAAACGGTATACATGCAAACACTCCTACCTCGTAGGATTTCTT
This sequence comes from Spongilla lacustris, assembly GCA_949361645.1. Taxonomy (NCBI): domain Eukaryota; kingdom Metazoa; phylum Porifera; class Demospongiae; order Spongillida; family Spongillidae; genus Spongilla; species Spongilla lacustris. The sequence goes on along the minus strand of OX442437.1, from coordinate 2,074,780 downwards.
TTCCTGCGGCTTTTTTTTTCCTTGAGATAACTCTCTTGGCCTTTGGATTTGCCTGCTTTTGAGCTTGTTTGGAGGCTAAAATCAGTTCTCGATTTTGATCGTAGTAAGCCTTCACGCTTTCCTTCTTACTTTCCGGATCAAGCCAGTAATGGGCCTTCGCGCTCTCCTTCTTACTTTCCGGATCAAGCCAGTATTGGGCCTTCGTGCTCTCCTTCTTACTTTCAGTATTGGCTTTGTAGTGCTTTCTGTCGCATGCCTTCTTTTTTTCATGCGCTTCTTGAAAACTGTCGCGCTCCTCATATTCAATACCTTGCGACTCGTCAGCACAGCTGTCATCACTTAACTTGGCAATCTTCTTAGCTAGATTTCTTTCTCTTCGAGCTCTCCGACGTGAAGGCATTTTGACAAAAACAAACCGTCACGTCAAAACTTTCACAAAGACAAAATGGATGCTTTGAATAATGCTGGGGTATTATATCGATGATGTGTTGTACACGTGTTTCCGGTGCTATGGTTTCTGGCCATCACTGGATCTCCTTTTATGGCTTCCAAAGCTGATAAAATCTGTTGTGGGCTATTGCTAACAAAACTAAGTTTGCTAGAGATCGAAATTGTGTTCAGTATAACTCAAAATAGGAAAGGAATAGTACCAAACAAATTCGGCAGAAAGTTTCTAACTTATCTCCTACAGTTCCTTTTGATAACCGCAAACATTATGCTTCAATCGTGACAAAGATACAGTGCAATAAACCTCTTATCCGAGTGAATATTATCTTATCAGATCCGGAAGAAGGAATACCGTTTTTTCCACATTTTAAGGTTCTAGTGTGGGAACGAGTGAGCGTTATCTCTGTTGTCTGAGCTTTCTAAGTGTCGGCAGTTTTACTACATTGTAGGTAATCGTTGGCTGTATCCAAATATGCTCGCTAAAGTCTAACTGATTCTACGGCACATCGGCAATAGTGGAATCGGGTATTTTGCTAATCGTATTCATCACACATCAAATCCTACATAGGACCTACTAACGTAGGTCCTGATACTGTCAACTCATACGCCTTACCTTTGACAGTGCCAACAAAACTTTTTGCTGTCCCACTGTGAGGTAGGGGCTTATAATAAAGAGAGCCATCTGAGACTGGATCAGGCCTTATAGTCTCTCCCCACGAACGACTTGTGATGATAGCACACATTGCCATGAACTTTCACGCGGAATCCAGAAAAATTGAATGCCTTCATCCGAGCAAGTATTTCTTCCTTCTGCGCCCTTGTGAAGGTAGACATTACTTCTATCAGGAAATACTTTACAGGACCAACTTTATAGAGTAAAGTAGTAACTATCAAGCATTGCAATATATTACAGCTTACCTGTATGCATCACCAGGTATATGTAAGAGTGGGTTGCTATCCTCTCTAACACCATACAACGTACGATGTTGGTCTTTCAACTGCAGTGTGCGTTGAGAACAGATTATTACCATCTGCTGTAGTGAGTCCTGCAACGTCCTTTTAGTACTTATGACATCCGGAGATTCATCTCTATCAGCCTTTAGAAAGATGTAGATAAAGCACATCCTTGTATTTCAATACATATGCATGCACATATTATGCATACCATGCAGATTCTACAATACTTGATAGCTGATCCCCCTAGATGGTTGAGCAACTGGGATGCCATGGGATTGTCTGCAATAAACAGAAGAATTGGAACAATCACTAAAACAAGCTCGTTGTGTAAAGCGTCGTAAACTTCCAAACCACTGCCCTCTAGCAGTATCAATTCATCGGCAATAGGATTGGCCATGTCCAGTGCAGGCATGGAGTCAGATGTGCAGAGGAAATGGATGTTCTCCACCTTGGCGTTCATATGACGTGGTAGGCCAGCAAGATGGAGGTACTAGCTTTCAAACTTGTGCCATTTTTTTGCTCTTATTTCCACTGGTATCGTCAGCAAATCGGATCAAAGGTATCATCACAGCCTTCCTTCCTGCTGCCTTTGCTTTCAAAGGGTGTGCGGCCAAGTATGAAGCACATTCCTGCAAGAGAGAAATAAAGAAATTAAACAAAGAAAGGAACATAACATACATCAGGAGAAAACCTTAGAAATGAATCAGTAATCCTATTCCACCTCACAACATCCAATGGTTTCTCTTTCACACATACGATAGCAGAAGACACAACTGTGATTTGCTCATAAAGTATGAGAGTATTGTCTGGAAGGTAGTAGAGACAACTGTTTGGTACCATGAACTTGAATTGGTTTGCATCAAGCAGTGTGTCAACCTTCACAAGAACATCAGTACCCAAATCCTGCAAGTATAATCAATCAGTTTTGTAATGATTTAAACACATACTTGTACCTTTCTATGATAGATTTTGGCAACAATTCCAGTTGTATGATTCAACTGGGAAACGGATTAAACTTGAAGCTATTGTTGGTGTTCCAAGACAGTGTGATATGACTGATGATATCGAACGATAGTAGAATGGCAACCTTTGTGGTGACAAATACTGGTGTATAAAAAATTCATCTTAGTTATAAATATGCGAACAAGGACAAAAGTACTCGTATCAAACACACCCGTGTTGGAGAGACAAAATCTGGCAGCTTAAAGTTTTTCACCTGGGCAAAGCTTGGGACTCTAAGCCCTGCCATCCGCATCACAAACCAGACAAATGAAAGGTTGGATTTTCCCTGATGAAATATATGTACATCTTGTGCACATTGTATTTTGTGCCATATTTATAAAGAACATACCATTGGGTGAGGACTGTGAATAAGACAAAACAGCATAGCAAATAGAATACTTGGAAAAGGTGCAGGCTTGTTTGATCAGAGTTACCAAGAATCTGCAAAAGTTGTTGTACAGATGCTACCCCAGTACCCAGGCATAAAATACAAAAGGTAATGATACGTGTTTTAAAAACAGTGTACTAACCTTCGTCCAATTCGACAGCATCTTCACCGTCATCATCATCAATGTCAAGCTGTTCATCTGTGTGATGGTCCTCTGTCTCTATGGAATGATGTGGAGAAATGGCCATTTCCAGAGGCTCTACGCGAACATCATCATCGGGCACAAGGGTATCCTATGATATGTGAACAAATAAGTGTGTAAACTTTTTAATAATAGAATTATGTAAATACCTCAGCACAAGATTCGACGTGTAACTGTTGTGCCACAATTGACAAGCTTTCCGCTAGAGATTGATGCGTAGCACTTTCAAAATGCCGCTCAAGTCTGTACTTCAAATCAAAGCCTTTCTGGCATATATCACAAAAAAGGGCTAAAAACAAACAAGCAAATAGTTGCAACAACTCGCACTGGGCAAATGGATCAAACACTCACCTTGCCAGCTTCCATTTTGAAATTTAATTTTGACCGGAATTTCTAATTTTACGTTTTTGGTTGAGGAAGCTCGTGGTTTGTAATGATGGATCGTGTGATTGCATTCGGATCATCATGTGGCAGTAATAAAGTTCACTTGACCACTACCCAGACCTCATCCTTGCCTACTTCAATTCAAACTATCTCGTCTACATGTACTATGTCTTCTACTATAGCTGCTTTTTCAGGTACTAGTAGTATTACATCTCAAGCTCTACCGGTATCTGTGCCACATCCACCAGCTACTACTTCCCAAGCAGGAACTGCAGTAGATTATGTTCCACAGCATCCTCTTCAGCCCATGCTGAAGAGCATTATGGAGGAGCTGCGAAGAACCTGCAACGAAGTGAAGAAACTTCAAGAAAATGTATGCAACTCTAGTACAAATGAGTGCTGCATCTTTTGCAATAGAGACTAGTCCCTATAAAGTAAGCTATCCATGGACACGTATCAACCCCTAAGTCATCGTGTATGTATGCATTAGGAAGAACTTTGCATTCAACTTACAATACAGGATGTGCGTAGAAAATCTACCAAGTTGGCAATAACGGTGAGTAAAACATTTCATTCAGTATAAATGATTTTTGTTATATGTAGCTCCGTATCTGTATAAATACTTATCTATCATCCCATTATGCTTTGCAGGAGGTTGTGGGAAAAGTGCTAGGTGTTGATGTGCTTAATGCACAAAAACTTCAGAAGGCTGTGAAGTTTGCAAAGAAAAAACTTACTGAGTTACGTTCAGAGGAACGACGAAGGGTATGTACAGCCATGACATAAAAGTGGGGGTGCTTCTTGTATAGGTTTTGTGGGTTATTTATGTATTATTTTCAGCACATAACTGTAATGTGTACAATGTTGGCAAATTAAAATGCATCAATATTGCAATTCTTTCTTCTTTCAGCTGTTTGGTGTGAATCCTTGCAAAGTCTTTTGTAGGCTAAAAACCAAAGACTTTGCACAGAGGTATTTAGACTCGTGCAGTGTAAGTTTGGAATTCTTAGGTGTCTACATAAAAAACTTTGCCATTTTGGTAAGAGAACATTCATAATAATATATACATGTGATTTGAATAACTCTTTTATTTTATTTAGCGTGTATTTGTAAGAACAGTGGGTTATTCCAAAGTGGAAGACAACACCTATGCTCAATTCAACATATGGCTAGATGAGGTTTTTCATGGAGTCCCAACTGATGATCAGCTGGATGACATTGCACATCATGACAGTGTGTTTGACTACGCAGGACTACCAGCAGATGATGAAGCACCAGCACTGGCAGCACCACCAGTCCCTAATACCGACAGTAGTCAGCAATAACTGGAATATTATAGCTAAACATCGATATCACCGCTTGATTTTGTAGTGTATTGCAGCCATTTCAAATGTATTTGAACTAAAACTTGTCGGTAAATTACATATAGTAATCGCGCGCTTAGCTTAGAATGCGTAGAACATGTTAATGTCGCGTGCCCTACTAACAGATGGGAACAATATGTCATTGTGTAATGATACTGCAGGATGTAAACAAGTAATATCAGACTGTAATTACATCCTGTACCTGTCTGTACAACTGCATCGTCCCAATATGTCATTCCTCGCGATGCCGTACCAGGTTGCATTACAATGATGTAAGAATACACGGGCCTTTGTACGACGTGGAAACTTTTCGTTGTGTACATGTACTAGTGATTGTATGGCTTCTGTTTTTAACACGTAACTATTATGTATTCTATAATTATGTAATCACTTTAATTCACAGAACACTGTAATAAAGGAAGAGGTGGTGGCCCGGAGAGAGTAAACGTTTCACTGGTATCAGTACTAAAACTGAGTGTAACATTGTTTATAGACTGAACAATATGTATCACTATGGCTGAGTTTATTTCTGGTTAGATATGCATGATTATTGTGTCAATGACATATATACCAAGTTCAGATTGTGATCAGTGTTTCTCTATGGTATCATAATTGCAACTTCGGAGGCTATTATTTAGTCCTTGTTGCATTTTAAAACACAAAGTACTCTCTTTCCACTATTGGTAGGTACTTGGATAAATCACGTAACTACCGTAAAAATTGTATCCCAAAAATTCTAACGTAATGGTCCTATATTTAGCACACAAATAACATACATAGTATTGGGGTATATAAGATTAATAGTGATGAAATGTCTGTTGCTAAGTGATTATATTTAGGCTGTTGAAAGCATCCAGTTATGAATAAAAAGCAATGAAACAAGTAAACAAAAACATTCTCTATGAGAAAGTTGGTGGTATATAGGATTTGAAGGCAATAGTGGTGTAAAAAAGAAGGAAACAAGGGTCTAATCATAAGGGGAAATGTAATCAGTAGTCCTATATTTAGCACATTTCTATGTATGTTATTTGTGTGCTAAATATAGGCATTTTCCCTTATGATTAGACCCTTGTTTCCTTCCTTTTTACACCACCTTTGCCTTCAAATCCTATATACCACCAACTTTCAGAATGTTTTTATTTACTTGTCAATTTTTAGTTGGGTTTTCTAAGAATTAATTACGATATGTGCAGTTGAAGCTTAAATAGTTTGCCTTCTAGGTCCTCATCTACTACCTTTCTGTCCCTGAAACTGAACTTATGTGTTCTGCTGCCTCCTCATTCTTGTTTGTATTCTGCATGCATGTATATATGTAATATGTATGCGCGTACTTTTATAAGCTTGGTTGTTTGATATATGTTGTTGCTGCTGGTTTGTATATTCAGTTTGGCCGATAGTGATTTACTACAATTGGCGACGATGGGCTCTATAGTTATCCAGCTACCAATATCGCATTGAGTACAGATCCACTAGTGTGCACACCAATGCTGATGGTCTCTCAAGGCTGCCCATAGTTGATGATGCCAAAAAGGATGACGAGTGGCAAGGTGGAGCTGATGCTGCTGTGTTTAACTTGGCACAAATTGACAGTTTGCCGGTAACAGTGAAGAAGTTTAAGGTGACTACAGCTCAAGACCCAGTACTGAGTAAGGTTGTACTGTTTACCAGAAATGGTTGGCCTGTGAGTGCACCAGAAGAGTTTCAGTCATACTGGAAGCGCAAGGATGAACTTTCTGTGGAAGGTGACTTTCTGCTTTGGGGAATTCGCGTGATTGTATCCCCAAAGCTTCAAGAGCAAGTTTTGGAGGAATTACATCAAAGACATCCTGGGGCATCAAGGATGAAATCACTGGATAGAAGTTGTGTTTGGTGACCTGGATTGGATAAGGATTTGGAGAAGCTTACAAAATCATGTATTTCGTGTCAGTCAGTGAAGCAGGTCCCCTGACAGCACTGCTGCACCCATGGGTCTGGCCTTCTCGACCTTGGCAACGGGGACACATAGATTTTGCTGGCCTGATAAGAGGACACACATACCTGGTTCTGGTTGATGCCCACTCCAAATGGCCAGAAGTTATTGATATGTCATCGACAACAGCTACAAGAACCACAGAAGCTCTACGGTCTATTTTTGCTTCTTATGGGTTGCCTCTGCAGCTAGCTATAGTTTCGGACAATGGACCCCAATTCTCCTCCGCTGAATTTAAGGACTTTTTGGTCCATAATGGCATCAAGCATTTGTGCTCAGCCCCCTACCACCCTGCTACCAATGGTTTAGCGGAGTGTTTCGTCCAGTCGTTAAAGAAAGCCTTGTTGGTGGCTAAGCAAATTGCTGCTCACTGTCACAGCGATTGAGTAACTTTCTATTCATGTATCGTACAACTCCCCATGCCACCACAAAGGAGGCCCCAAGTGTGTTGTTTCTCAAACGTCCATTGAGAACCAGGCTGGACTTGTTGAGGCCTGATTATGGAGTAAATGCATATTCTGGCCAGGCTTCTCAGAAAGAATATCATGATTCGTGTTCTAAAGATATACATTTCTCTATTGGACAGAAGGTGATGACAAGAAATTTTCTGCAGGGTACACCTTGGGTACCAGGGGGTAATAAAGGAGTGTTGTGGTCCCTTAACTTATATGGTTGAAGGGATCTGGGGTTCTATGAAGACGACATGTTGACCACATCAAAGACCGTCACGATTTGGAACTTGTTGGAGAGGAGAGAGAGACGGAGCATCAGCGGATGAGTGAAGATGCTGTTGAAAACACAATAATGACCAGTAGATTAGTGTGGACACTAATTAAAGCACTGAAGCAGCTGGCCAAGAAGTTGTTCGTCAGGAGATGGTTGAACCCCCCCCCCCCCCCCCCCCCACTGATGACAGTGATGGGAGTGAAGACTTGAAATCGGACGACCCTGAAGTTGTACCGCAACCAGAAGTACGGGGAAGAACAGAGGTGAATTCCCCTACTGAAGCAGAAGCTGGTTGGAGTTGAGGACCTGAGTTGATACAACTTTTGGTATAAAGGGGGAGGAGTGTAGTGTAGTTAATTGACAACTGAGTGTGTGTCAATTGGGAACAATGTTAGCTTAAGCTCTTTTGTGTGGTTGTTTGATATACCTTGTTGCTGCAGGTTTGTATATTCAGTTTGGCCTGTGATTTACTACATAAGGTATATATGTGCTGATTTATTAAGGGGGCATCCTCAAAGTATTTGGGGAGGGGAAAACATCATTACGTGGGGGGGGGGGGGGGGGTTAAAAATACTTTGGAGACGTCCCCTTCGCTCACTAATAATAAATGTAATTTAGGATTATGTCAGCAAAACTCATTCCATGCCAGCTAGGTGTTCCCCCCCTCACTGTATGGTTTGTTGACAGGGGTGTACATGGACACATCTGAATTAGCTTTACCCATCCTAGTCTGAATGAAAACTGCCCTGATAACTTAATCATATGACGAACCCCAAATTAGTAAACCCTCCTTCTCCCTACCCCTCCACACATGCTTTGATGTACTATGGCCTAGTGTATGTCTAAGCATTACTGGACAACTTGCAAAATATGCTGGTACAACAAAATTGAAATTGATGTCATTTTCATCGCATCATCACATCATGGAATGCACTCAAATTGTATACTTCACTACTTCATGCTTTGTGCGTGAGGAAGTTGTACATGTGCAAACATGTTAAATAAAAATAACACTTGCAGCTTTGAGAAACACCACTTACCTCCTTAATTGTTAATAAGTGTTAGAATATGTACAAAGACACGAACAGAAGGGTTCAATGTGACCATGCATCAATTAATATTACTTACTTGAACACACTTGAGAAGGGTAAAAAGACAGGGGCCATATAGAGTTCAGTACAAATTGGTTGTCAAAGAGAAATTTAAAACTATACTGGCTTACAGAACTGATTGTTGATACGTGAACAAAGTGAGCAGCCATGAACACAGAGAGAAGTGATATATTTAGGGTTCAGTACAGGAAGACCAGGCACACAACTGGCACTTACACATCCTTCATAGGTGGGTGAAAAGATGCGGCGGGGAGCCATAGAATTCAATAGAACGTGAAACTTGATAAGAAACCCACAGTTAGACTTACAAACTTGATTGTTGATAAGTGAGGAAGTTGTACAATAAGTTGTTCAATGCAACTTAGAGACACTGAAAGCTGGCACTTACCCACTTGATTGTTAGGTGAAGAAGTTGTTCAAAAAAGAGCATTTTTTATTATGTCAATAAGCAAAACAATGGCAATGCACTTACATGCTTGATTGTAGCAAGAAAATATACCAAGAGAGGAGTCACAGAGCCAATACAACATGCATGCTGCTGGCACTTACCCACTTGATTGTTAAGTGAGAAAGTTATACAATTTTATTAGGTTAATAAGCAAAACAATGCCAATGGCACTTACATGCTTTATTATAGCAAGAATACATACCAAGAGAGGAGTAGCAGAGTTCAATACAATGTGACTACCGCTGGCACTTACCCACTTGTGATTGATAAGTGAGAAAGTTGTACAAAAAATAGGCCAATAAGCAAAACAATGCCAATGGCACTTACATGCTTGATTGTAGCAAGAACATATACCAAGAGGAGACACAGAGTAAGATGTTTAACAAATAAGACATGAGTAAGGAAAATGAAAATAAGAGAGGAATGCTTTAATAAGAAATACCACACTGCAGGCACTTACATCCTTAAAAATTGATATATGAGAAAGGTGAGATGAGAAGGGTGAGGTCAAGCAACAGCAAAGTGACCAAAAACATGCCGGAACCAAACCATTCAAAACAACATGCTAATAACTAAGGTCTCCACTTACACACTTGATTGTTGACATGTGAAAAAATAATATGAACCATGATGTTCAATACAACACTGACACAAATAAAGAAAGTGTGCACTTACATGCTTGATTGTTGTTGACAAGAGTATGACGAACATGTACAAAGAGGTGCCAAAAGAATTTGTACAGCATGTAACACCACACCATTGATACTTACAGCCTTGATTGTGAGAGAGGGAAATTTACAAAACATATTAAGAGTTTGCACCACAAGTTTCAATTACAAATGGCCCGGAGGGAGGAGGGGTAGCAAAGAGTTCCTCAATCATAATAATGCATGCATGCTGAGATATTGATTGTACATGTACATGTGTATTAATTAGCTACTAATACATGTCCTAAGCAACAACTTATGTAAAAACATTGAAAACGCCCTTTTAGCTACTAATGAATTCTTACATGTCCTAACATATACAAGCAACAACTTATGTAAAAACATTGAAAACGCCCTTCCCCTTTTCGTGCCATATGTATGTTGCTGCCCATAAATTAACACTTCAACATAAGACCACACTACTGGTACCTACTTTTCGTTACTGATATATGAGCCAGAATGGTTGCCAGAATGGTTGCCAGAATGGTTGGCACTTTCAACTTCAGGCTACACATGAGTGAGAATGATGACCAAACAGAGGAGTCACGAAGGAATGCCCCACTAACATGAGGCACTGACTTACAGCCTTCAAAATAAAGTGAGGTAAGGAGACACAAAAAAAAAAAAGTCATCCATACCACAAGACTACTGATACATACCTCCATAATTGGGAACAAAGTTGTACAAAAAAAAAAAGAGCAATAGTTTTATCGTAACAAGCAGAATAAAGAATACCACATGCCTGGCACTTACATTCTTGATTTTTTTAAAAATAATTTGCACAAACAATACATACAAAGAAAGGAGCCATAGGTTACATAATAACAATGTCTCATGGCACTCACATCCTTAATTGCACGAAGAAGATGCACAAAGAAAGGACCCATGGCAATCATTACAACATCTAATTGGGAACACAAACTACTGCAGCACTTACAGCCTTTAGTTGTGTTGAGGAAGGAAGAGACATGTGTCATCATAGGGTTTAATACAACATTAAAGAACAAGACTTCATCACTGGCACTGACCTCCTTCATTGTTAATAAATTGAGTGAGGAAATGGATAGAATTACGTGAAAGGTACAGTATTCAGTGCAACATACAACTGATAAGGAAGGCAACTTACAACCTTAATTGTTGATAAGTGAAGGACAATGATGCACAAGGAGAGAAATTATAAGATTTAATACCAAACGCAAACAGGGAGATGAGTTCTTACAGGCTTGATTTGATGATAAGTGAGCAAGATTTACAAGAACCAAAGGATTGAACACAACAGAACACCATATTGCTGGCACTTACTGGCTTTGTCCAGGATAAGGGTAAGGATAAGAAAGATATGCAATATAAGGGAAGATCATAAGGTTAACTCAATACAACATGGAGGAATTAAGAATGTATGTGCTGCACACTGGCACGTATATAGCCTTGATTTTTGATTAAAGAGAGGGACCATTAGATTCAATACGACATACTATACAACACTATTGGCACTCCTTAATTGCTAACAGGTAAAAGAGAAAGATGTACAAAGAGAGGAGGACAGGGGACTGAATGGAATGTGCAAACAAGGAACAACACACATCCGATAATGAGTGACGGCAATATGTTCGACACAGCACCTTATAAACACCTCTGGAACTTACATTTACATCCTAAGTTGTTAGTAAGTACGAATAGGTATAAAGGGAAGATCCACACAACATACAATAAGGAACGAACCATCTTCAGAAAAAGTGTGAGTGAGGAAGAAGTACCAAAAGGTTCAACAAAACATGCAATGTACAGCAATGCTGGCACTTACTTCCTTTGGTTTCTAATAAGAAGGAGTGCAGTCATGGAATTGAGCACAGCAAGCAAACATTAGAAGACAACAATAATAGCACTTACTCGCTAAATCATTGAGACATAGTGTGCAGGATGTGAGCGTGAAATACACCATGTTTATAAGGAAGACCACACGCAAACTGCTAGCGCTTATATGCTTGATTGTTAATAAGTGAGTGAGGATGATGTAAAGAGAGAGTTGGAAATATAGCACACCAAGGATCAACATGCACACCAATGGCACTCACGTGCTTCATTTGTATACACATGTATATGAATAGAAGAAGGAACCAAAGGTCAATACCACATGCAATAAAAAAATACCACAGTACTGGCACTTACGGTCTAGAATTGTTAGTGAAGAGGATGTACAAAGGTATTAGTATTAAGATGAAGGGCCTCCAATCCACTTGTACTTACACTCTTGATAGTCACGTGCATAAAAATCAAGAGAGAATGAGTAAAAGAGATAATCTAAAACTGATAAAGTTTATGTTCAACATGCCGGCACAAGCACTTATGATCATTATAGAATCTAGTCCACAATATACCCTATAGATTTGGGTTAATTGATTAATGTGATGCCCAGCAGTCAAGCTACTATCCCACTGCCAGTGTCATAGTGGATTCTGCCTCTCCCCCCCCCCCCCCCCCCCCCCCCGGATAAAATACACTAGCTGATTCTGTCTGGGGGGACACATTCTGCTAGCGCATACTGTCCCTCCTCCGCAGAATATGTCAAATGTACTAATTTCCTCGATTTGGCTACTTTCTTCGGTTATCAATTGGTTGGTTTGGAAATTCAGAAGATGGCTCCTCACCTTCAGCTGGTCAAATGCCAAACCTTACATATTGTGCCTCATTGCTGCATGCAATGCAATTGCAAACACCCCACAGTCACTTCCTTCCATCTTTCTGCTTTGGGTATAAGGTAATTGCACAATTAAGTGAACTGTTTTTTTCACTACCATTGATCTTCACTTTAATCATTGTCCTATATATAAGACAAATGCTATCGTACCCATCTTCATCCATAATGCTGACTACTGAAAGCTAGCAGCTGCAAAACGCACCGCGTGCAACTTAGAAGCCCATAGCCAAGAAGTCTGGGGGGAGATCAATCAATAGGACTGCGGGACTGGGTGTAGGAGGGGGTGTGCTATACATTTCGGACCCGATGCAAAAAGCGGGCGGGACTGTCAGCGTATAGGGAAGCTGGAAGGCCAAGAATCTAAACGGGGAGGGGGGGTCCGATCTCATTGTATTAGGAAAGGCGGAGCATCGATCACCTACAGTGTATAGGTGGAGGGGGGGGGGGGGGGGGGGGGGGGACAATTTCTGCAGAAGGGGGACAATATCTGCTAGCAAATTATGCCCGTGGTGGACAAAATCTGCGTTGGGGACTCCGACACTGGCACATCTACAACATCATTGATGTGCCACTTATGGATGTAAAACAACAGCAGAAGTGGTTTGTAAGATTTGGAACCATTTTTTTCTTCTTCCATAACCAATCAATCGATATTGTAACCACGTATTACCAAAAGGTAAATTAATGTAAGCAAATGAGAATCACAAATAACTTTAAGAAGCACTATCATAAAATTACTCAATTCTATCTCATTCTGTAGGACAGGTACTGAGTGATGGATTAGTGAAATTAAGTGAAGCTGATTCAATCAGTTAAATAGTTATTTCATTGTTAATTGATTTGTTATTTATCGTCCCTATCAGAAGAAACATATAATTAAAGTTGCCATTGCATGCGGACGCACAGGCGAAAAGCGCTGCACACGTAACGATAATAACCGTATGAGGCACTAACAGCGGGGGTACCGAAGAACGTACATATAGCGGGTAACCAATACATTGTACAGGCACGGACAAGGAGCAGGTGGAGCAGTTCACAGAGCAAGAAGTGAGCTTCACTACGAAATTAAAGTTCTATACGGCGCAGTGCCGTCATTACCCGCAGACCAATGACTCAAATATTTATTTATTTTTATTATTTTTGGTCCCGGTTAATGACTTGCCGGACCTATTCCTACGGCCCTAATTCAACGTGCGATGTGTAGCATTCAGAAATATGGTGAAACTTACAACCAGTATGCTATGCAATCTATAGCGTGATTAAGGACACAAATGCGCAGAATTTGCACCTGTGCCAACTGAAATGCTCCAAACGAGGAGACATAACTTATTAATTTTATTCTGAAGCGCTAAGAAGAAAAAAAAAAAACTAGAACTGTACTTTTTTCCACGACACACAAGCAATATTTTCGATGTAGCGGTCGCACTTTTAGAACGCAATTCACTGTGCTAAGGAGCAGCAGCCTAAGTAAGTACCCTGCAAACCTTTGCGTTGATTGCAGATGGTTTGAACTACCTGCAGTAGGTATGTTACAATTCTGCAAATAATTTTCAACACTTCTTCGCGTATGTCTGATGTAGCGACCTCCTGTTGGTTCACGGCGTGGCATTTATGCAGTTGCTTAGTTACTGCCATAGTACGAAGGCTCCTCTTCGGCATTCTGTATTGACTTTTTGAAATTCGCTCTCGTCTTGACGGTATTGACCGCTCCTAAAAATGACACATCTTTTACGTATCAGAACACCCAGATCTAAGGTTCAGACCACCTAGAAAACTATCTGGACTCTTAGTACTGTTTATTATCTTGTGTTTGACAAAGTTTGAAGACAATCCGATCGAAACAATGTTATAACGCCCGACATTTGGTATACTATTCACATCTATTGATTTACATCGATTATTAACTTGTTTAGTTGTTACACTTGTGTATTCATTAACTAGCACTTTGTTCTCTGTTTCAGTAGAGGACCCAAGGCATGAGACACAGGTGACATCACAAAAGACGGATGGTAAAAAACCATAGTAGCGCTGCGAAGTGCAAAGCGGTTTTATTGTTCTGAACAATGGTAATTCTTTCAGTCATAAAGGCATTCAATAGAAGAACCCATTTTCTAGAAAGTTCAAACAGTATTATGTTGCTAATTTCATGCGATACGCAGAAAGGGTCGCACGGCTCTCATTGAGGTCCGTGACAAAAATTATGCTCTTCAAAAGGCGATAACTTTTTAAGTATTAAACATCTGCGCTAGGTTTGAATATCATAAAGTTTTGTTTTTTACGCTCTTTTCGACGGTGGTATTTTTTATTTCTATTGGCTGGATTTGAATTTTTTTGTAACATCCCTACCTGCAGCGCTCATGTGCCAAACCAGCGACAGCCCCACAAAAACCAAATAACCTACCATGATATTTTTTTAACCCAACACTGGTACAGATATAATATTGATGTTGTGCTTACCATTTCAAATCAGCAAGAGAGGTGATCACTGACTGCTAAGTTATACGCACGTGAGCGAACAGACCTATTTCCTTCCGAGATCGATTGCAATGGACTGGGGACCATGAGAAGTAAGTGGCCCCCAGTCCCTAGCCCGATTAAAGCTCCTATACACACACACGCACACACACACACACACGCGCACGCAGTCACACACACACACACATACACACGCGCGCACACACACACGCGCACGCAGTCACATGCACACACACACACACACACACACACACACACACACACACACACACACACACACACACACACACACACACACACACACACACACACACACACACACACACACACACACAGTCGAAGGGAGATGGCTGATCGATCGAGCCAGGAGGGCTCGGGCATGTTGACGCATTAGAACCATGCTGATATGAGATAGCAGTACATTTCATTCGTGACAACTGGCTCTTCGTCATTCAGAATCACTGCACTGCGACCATATAGATAGTACTTTACTATCTATGCTGCATGCGACTGCGAACGAACCCCTTAAATGGCATACGGGGAGGGAGGAGGGGACTAGTTCAACAAGTATGCGCAAGCCGTACTCAACGCACTTAAGGTCGGGCACCCGCGTTTTAATTAATTTATTGAATGAATTTTGCAGATAATGCTGCTTTGTTTTAGTCTACAATACAAGCACTGTATCCAAAAGAAGACACTGTTTCTGACACGGCAAGTTTTCTACAACCAAGAGAGTGGCTAATAAACCTCTAACTCCACTGCCGTAAGGAAAACAAGACAGTTCCGTGAGGGAACTTTAAAACACTTAAACGCGTTAGGCGAAGCACTTATCTCACACGCTTAACCACTGGAGAGGGCTTGTTATGAAGAGCAACTTCCGAACTATGTCGCTATGGGTCCTGCTTGTTGAACTGAGTTTCCGTTTTGATACTAGTCGATGAAATGTTGTAAATTATATGAAACTGATAATGTATATTTGTTATTTATAGTTGTTATGGCTGGTACATGCATTTTCTCCGCAAGCAGGACCCCACACGTATTAATGTAACCACTGCCTGAAGTTTTCATCGGACTGTTAATGAGAAAAAGTGCGGTTTAGTCCTTCGCCTTTTTAGACAACTATTGTGATGTTCATTATTCACCATTTCATGCGGCTGCATATCACGTGAAAGATTTTCGCGGTAGCGGGTACTCTTGCAGCTGTACATCAGTGGCAGTGAAATCGACGCATATCCGCACCTGTGGGTAAAATCAACTCAACATCCGTTTATTCATTGGACATGTGAGCATCAACATTATCGATCTACAAGTTTGCTTTACATTTCCTGTCCATTGTTTACATGCAGACCTGTTAAGAACAACCAACCAGCTGGGTGTACAGTTCTGCAGTGCAGAGTAATACAGATCTGTTATGCATATGCTGTCTTGCTCTGTTGTGTATTGAATAGTGTCTGGAAGGGGGAAGAACATAGAGCATTTCAACAGATCCTTTACAATGCATATGACATGCAGTAAAATATTACATGTACTACACATGTGTGTAAATATAAGTGTAAATATTAGGTGGATCTAAGTATTGTGGTGTTCAGTCTGCCTTACGTATAAATCCCTCTTTTAAAAAGGGGATCAAAGATAGGCACATGGCACCAATTAATGCAAATGCATTTTCTATACACACAAATGTAACCTTCCAACCAAGGGCACTGCACTATGTACACACACCAAGTTCACACAAGGCACTGCACTATGTACAGTTCACCTACCCCTATATCAACCTACCCTCATATCAACCTGCCCTATTCATAGCAATTTTAGGCTAGGGTTTTGTGTTTCTAGCGATCGCCTAAGCCAACCGCTAATGAGTTTATTCATGATAGAATCCTTTCACAAAGTGAACTCTTAGAAACCCTAGCCTAATATCACTATATGAATAGGGTATATTTGCCCATTATTTACTTTACCCTCATATCAACCCCCATGGTATGCATGGGTTGATATGAGGGTAGGGACACTGTACACACACCAAGTTCCCACAAGGCACACACCATGTACACACACCAAGTTCACACAAGGCACACACCATGTACACACACCAAGTTCACACAAGGCACACAACATGTACACACACCAAGTTCACACAAGGCACACACCATGTACACACACCATGTACACACAAGGCACTGCACTATGTACACACACCATGTACACATAAGGCACTGCACTATGTACACACACCAAGTTCACACAAAGCACACACCATGTACACCCACCAAGTTCACACAAGGCACAGAACTATGTACACACACCAAGTTCACACAAGGCACACAACATGTACACACACCAAGTTCACACAAGGCACACACCATGTACACATACCAAGTTCACACAAGGCACACAACATGTACACACACCAAGTTCACACAAGGCACACACTATGTACACATACCAAGTTCACACAAGGCACACACTATGTACACATACCAAGTTCACACAAGGCACACAACATGTACACACACCAAGTTCACACAAGGTACTGCACTATGTACACACACCAAGTTCACACAAGGCACACACCATGTACACACACCAAGTTCACACAAGGCACACACCATGTACACACACCAAGTTCACACAAGGCACTGCACTATGTACACACACCAAGTTCACACAAGGCACACACCATGTACACACACCAAGTTCACACAAGGCACACACCATGTACACACACCAAGTTCACACAAGGCACAGAACTATGTACACACACCAAGTTCACACAAGGCACACAACATGTACACACACCAAGTTCACACACCATGTACACACACCAAGTTCACACAAGGCACACACTATGTACACACACCAAGTTCACACAAGGCACACAACATGTACACACACCAAGTTCACACAAGGCACAGACCATGTACACACACCAAGTTCACACAAGGCACTGCACTATGTACACACACCAAGTTCACACAAGGCACACAGAAGCAGGCAATGTAGAGATGTAGGGGTGGGGTTGGTGTCTCCTAGGGGCTGCTTACTCCCTACACACAAGCAGACACACACACTATGTACACACAAGACAGACAGCATCTTTAAAAACCACACTTCTGCACAATCCACGAGGATAAAATAATTCTCTAACACTTATTCTAACTCCAAAGTACTCACTTTATCATAAAATTACAACAGCCTTACCTCTCCACTGGATAAACCTCGCTGACAATGGGCATAGGGACCCGATGTACAGTTGCGCCGTCATTTCCCCCCACTTCCTTAGGTGGCTCTAAAACGAATTATCCATTTTGAATCGTATAATACAATGGCAGTGCCGCAAAAAACACTCTTCTGCATAATCCGCGTACACAATAAGACTGCCTAACCCTTAGTTCAACTCCCAGGTACTTACTCTGTAAAGAAGCAACAACAGTTTTCGTCATTCCGCTTGACAGCGTCCATATCAACCACGGCGTCTGTTACTAGTTGCCTTTTCTATATCCTGCAAACGATCGGTTGGCATTACCGTGTAGCGTATCCTCTGTTGAGGCCGATTTTGAAAACAGCTCCATTCAAAACTCCTTCTGTTCAAAAGTTGTCACACGATAGCTATTTACTCGTCATTCAATATCCGCTGGTGCATGGTGGTTAAACTGCTATACCTTGACGACGTCATGCGCGCGCCGCGTAATTAACGATAAATGAACGGTGCCAGCCCTTAAGTACGTTGAGTATAAAGGGTCTGGAAACGAGACGACGTAATTCTATTTATAGTCAGACCAGGGGTGGCTTCGCTGTCGTCTATCCTTTTGCGTTCGTCCATGCATACAGTGCATCAGAGGAGCACGATCAAATCTAGGACAGCACCTTCCTCCCTCCATTGTCATGCAGTGAATCTATCAGTACTTTAATTGTCTTTGAAGTCATTCTTCTATCTTAGTTACTTGCTTCTGTATCATGTACCAATTATAGTAATTGAAAAAAAACAAACATAAGTTTAACTTCGTACTCGAAGGATTGAAATAGATACGGTGTTTTGCATTTTGTAACGTTATAATATATTTAAAAAATTAAAGACTAAAGTTAGGTCATTGTTACAGGCCATGGGGAAATGGCTCAGCCATCATGCTCTCTTGCAAGTGGCTGGCTATTGAGATGTAGTGGCATGTCACATGCAGCAAATGAGATTACTGAAGTCTGCCACACTCAATTGTCAAGGTACCCCAGCAGCCCATGTCCTTAAGCCACACCCCAGCTGTCCATGTCCTTAAGCCACACCCCAGCAGTCCATACCCCAGCAGTCCATGTCCTTAAGCCACACCCCAGCAGTCCATGTCCTTAAGCCACACCCCAGCAGCCCATGTCCTTAAGCCACACCCCAGCAGCCCATGTCCTTAAGCCACACCCCAGCAGCCCATGTCCTTAAGCCACACCCCAGCAGTCCATGTCCTTAAGCCACACCCCAGCAGTCCATGTCCTTAAGCCACACCCCAGCAGTCCATGCCCTTAAGCCACACCCCAGCAGTCCATGTCCTTAAGCCACACCCCAGCAGTCCTTAACATTACATCATCAAAACATTTCACTCATCACGCTCATACCATACAGGGGGAGGATACTGCCAATGTCCCCCCAAATGCACCTACAAGTCACCTGGGGGAAATGTGATGAGCTCACAGCTATCCTCCCCATGCAACCAAGCACCTCTCAGCACCAGTCAGGTTGGCCTGATGCTACAAAACTCCATCAGAAGGACACCATTTTAAGAGGACTGGGCACCAGCGCCGGCAGCAGAGCTTTTCTTCCAGGTGTTGAAGAAGTGGTGCATAGTGTCCACCTCCACACCACACCCCACTGCCTGGGTCACCACCTCCACCAGTTCAGGGACCTTGGTCTCTCGCTCAGGATGTTGAAGGGAAAACACCACTGGCTTTTCCAGGAGTAGAGTGACCACAGCACTACCACTGGCTTCTGTATACTTCTGGTTAAAATAGATTGCACAGTCAATGAGACTCTGGAAGTTCCTACAAAGATGATGTTATTTGAAAGTGTGAGGTGAAAACAACAGTTCATACATACATTGTGTATGTACATATGTTAAGGCAAATTCTGTACAACATACAACCTCTCCCTCCCCTCTAACGTTCCCCCCCCCCCCCCCCCCCTTTAATGCCTACCCTCCTCCCCATATACCTCCCCCCCTCTAATTAGCACTGAACTTTGGTTAAATGAGGCCCTCATACAAATCATATTATATACTAGACGCAACTGCTGGGTGGTGGTGGTGGTGGGGGGGGGGGGGTGGGGGGGGGTGGCGGGGGATATTTTCATTCAAGACCTCTGGGGGCCCCTTTCCGTCAAGGCCCCCATGCAAGTGTGTGACTTGCAACCACCCTATATCCAGTACTGCTCTGATGTCCACCCTCCTCCCCATCTGATGTCCACCCTCAACCCCATCTGATGCCCAGCCTCCTCCCCATCTGATGTCCAACCTCAACCCCATCTGATGTCCACCCTCCTCCCCATCTGATGCCCACCCTCCTCCCCATCTGATGCCCATCCTCAACCCCATCTGATACCCATCCTCAACTGTGAACCCATCTGATGCCCACCCTCCTCCCCCTCTGATACCCACCCTCCTCCCATCTGATGTCCAACCTCAACCCCATCTGATACCACCCTCAACTGTGAATCCCATCTGATACCCACCCTCATCCCTATCTGATATCACCCTCAACCCTCAACTGTGAACCCCATCTGATGCCCACCCTCCTCCCCATCTGATGCCCACCCTCCTCCCCATCTGATGCCCACCCTCCTCCTCCTGATGCCCACCATCCTCTCCATGCACACCCAGTGTACACATGCACACCCAGTATACACATGCACACCTAGTGTAGACATGCACACCTAGTGTACACATGCACACCCAGTGTACACATGCACCCAGTGTACACATGCACACCCAGTATACACATGCACACCCAGCACTTGTACACATGCACACCTAGTGTAGACATGCTCACCACACATTAAGGTCTTGCTTAGGCAGCCTCTTCCTACTCTGCTGGACTGTCTCCCCAGCCTGCTGTGCACGGATGAACCTGCTGCCAATTTTGAATTCCCTCTCCAGAAACTTGATGGCCTCCCTTGCCAGGTAGTTCTCCTTCCCCTTCTTCATGCCGTCCAGGGTCTCTATCACTGGAGGGAGCCAAAGCTTCTTACAATGACATCCACTAAAGCAATACTACAAGCAAGCAAACACCTTCACTTTCCCACCTACAGTGTACTGATCCATGCTATATCTTGTGCATTACTGTTTTGTAATGGCTTAACATGGGGGGGACACCTAACACTGCTGGATCTACCGCTTTACGTATGTACAATGTACATGTACAGAATAGGAAATACATGTACATGTACATGTAGCGTTGACAAACATTTAAATTCATTGATAGCTTATTAAATGTAATTTCACAATGGCATCAGATATTAACAGCGAGCTCATTGTGGTTTATCAAATCGACCACATTCATGGTTTTCCCATATTTCTACTTTTTGGTCATTTGCAAAGCATCCCATTCAGATCAAATTTGCACCACAAACACATTTACATGTGTACATGTGCATTCAGTTGCATAGTTGCGCATGCCATGAACCATGTGTTTATGCTACCATGTACATGTACACTCATTTGTTTTACATGTAGTTCAGTGGATGTGGATTTAAAACAGTTGGTAGTACATGTAGGCATGTTTTAAGCACAAGCATCTACACATTCCGTACAGCATAGCCTACAATCTACATGTACACGCATAGGGCTCACAGTAGTGCATGTACATGTACATGGATAGCCAACAACCTATATGCATGGGGCCCATAGCAGTCCCTAGGGACCTGCATGTACTGCATAGCAATTCTGGATCTCCAGCCCTACATGTGGATTGAATGCCTATTTTGTGGGGTTTGAAATGGCTTGCAACACAACACTGCAGCAGAAAATGGTCACTATTGCTACAATTTTCACTTCACTGTCACTATTATTGCCACAATGTTCACTTCACTGTCACTATTGCCACAATACGTAGCACAAACCCTCCTCATCCAATGAACTCACCTCACCCAATAAACCCACCTCATCCAATGAACCCACCTCATCCAATGGTCACTCTTCATCCAATGAACCCACCTCATCCAATGAACCCACCTCATCCAATGAACCCACCTCATCCAATGAACCCACCTCATCCAATGAACCCTCCTCATCCAATGAACCCACCTCACCCAATGAACCCACCTCATCCAATGAACCCACCTCACCCAATGAACCCACCTCATCCAATGAACCCACCTCATCCAATGAACCCACCTCATCCCATGAACCCACCTCATCCAATGAACCCACCTCACCCAATGAACCCACCTCATCCAATGAACCCACCTCATCCAATAAACCCACCTCACCCAATGAACCCACCTTATCCAATGAACCCACCTCACCCAATGAACCCACCTCATCCAATGAACCCACCTCACCCAATGAACCCACCTCACCCAATGAACCCACCTCATCCAATGGTCACTCCTCACCCAATGAACCCACCTCACCCAATGAACCCACCTCACCCAATGAACCCACCTCACCCAATGAACCCACCTCATCCAATGAACCCACCTCACCCAATGAACCCACCTCACCCAATGAACCCACCCCACCTAATGAACCCACCTCATCCAATGAACCCACCTCATCCCATGAACCCACCTCACCCAATGAACCCACCTCACCCAATGAACCCACCTCACCCAATGAACCCACCTCATCCCATGAACCCACCTCACCCAATGAACCCACCTCACCCAATGAACCCACCTCACCCAATGAACCCACCTCACCCAATGAACCCACCCCACCCAATGAACCCACCTCATCCCATGAACCCACCTCACCCAATGAACCCACCTCACCCAATGAACCCACCTCACCCAATGAACCCACCTCACCCAATGAACCCACCTCACCCAATGAACCCACCTCACCCAATGGTCACTCCTCATTTGAGGCAAATGACATACTGATATGACATACAACTGTACAAGTATGCTCAACCTACCTGATCTGGCTATCACCCAGACAAATTTCTCCGTCTTAAGCAGCCTTTTCACAATGTGTAGCCCCTCACACAAGGAGGTGGCATCAGGCATCAGGTATGGTGTGAATATGGCTGCCCTCCTCTTGGCGCTGGTCTCTGCCAGAGCTGCCACCTCAGTCTGGAGCAGCAAGAGAACGCATCATCTGTCGTGTGTTGCTAAGCAACGCTAAACATCATTACCTGCAGCTTCTGGTGGGCCATGGCCCTCATCAGTTTGGAACGATTTGCCGAAATCTGATAAATGAGACAGCAGCCTTATTATTGTATGTACATTGTATGCTACGTGCACTCAAAGGTACACACATGCACACACACACACACACATCATCACACACCCATATATAAACATACCACATATACATGTACAACATACATGCACTCACACCAATACACATCACCACATACCCACACACCACATACATGCACTGTACCACACATACCACATGTACATGCTACACACACACATACACATAGATGTATACCACACACATGTAATGTACAACGAAACAGTGTACACACTCAAAGGGTTGTCCTGTAATTCTGAATTATCATTATATAGTTAATTAAATTTAACTGATTATTCGTACGTTAGTTAAAACCAACAATAGTGTGCATTCTTACTGCTGCATTACTATTATATTCCTACATGTATTTTTATTTTGAAGAATTAATTAGTTAACTAATTTTGTTTTCTAAAATCATACAATCACCCAGACGAACACATACGCTTACAAGTACATGCTTGTACATGTAGGTACATGTACAAGCACTTTATAACTACAATATTGAATAATAAATGCACATGCACATGTTTACCAGTAGCCATTTGGCATTGATGCTGATGTTTGGCCTGCATGAAAATTCTAATCTTGATTACTGAGGGCTTGATTTGTATAAATGAAATGGTCCTTGTGGTGAGGGTGAGGTGGGATGGAGGCGGAATGGAGATGGTGGGGAATCAGGCAGAGTGGGAGGGATGAAATGGGAGTGACATGGGTGGGATGGAATGTGATGCAGTGGTCTCACACCCACACCATAAGCACTATTATTGCTTACAGTATAGTGCACAGAAGGTATGTCTTTTAAGTCACACAGATCAATATTTGTTCCTGGCTTGGTGGTACATGTACACATCACAATACTTACAGTGTATATGACCAATCACCTTACACACAATCATGTTACCTTTCTCGTGAGCAGTACTGTAATGGAATGTATGCACATGTGATGGGACATAAGGTACTGCACTTTCACTCCATCCTCCTCCTCCTCCCCCAACCTTTGCGACAAATTTCTGAGACCCCATAACAATTTCCTCTCCCTCCCTCCCTCTCTCTTCCTCCCTCCCTCCCTCCCTCCCTCCCTCCCTCCTTCCCTCCCTCCCTCCCACCCTCCCTCTCTCTTCCTCCCTCCTGCCCTCCCTCCCTCTCTCCTGCCCTCCCTGGGGACCCTCCCTCCCTCCCTCCCTCCTTGTCCTGCTTCCACATCTCTTGTCCCTATGATGGAAAATTAAAATCATAGCAATCTCTATAGATGTTGAGAGGAGAGTCACTTTCTATCCTGTCATAAAACATTTTAACTGTACATTTGTACAAGTACATGTGTATGTTGTGTATTTTAACAATTTCAACCTAATTGGGAAACAACATACAGTGTACATGTACATGTATATCACACACCCCTCCAAGCACACGCACACACACATGCACACACACACACACACACACACACACACACACACACACACACACACACACACACACACACATACATGTACATGTACAGGCACATGTATAAGATAGAGGTGCACAAAGTTTAAGCCATTAATTACATGTAGTTAGGCACCTGCCTGTGTGGTACATGTACATGTAGTATTAATTAATTTAAAAAAACAACCTTTGCTCACATGATATCTCAAGCCTAGGCCTCTAATCACACGCAACCATGCACATGCACACAGATACACACAATACACACACACACACACATGCATACACATGTACATGTAGATTGTACACACACCCCACACACAGCCTACCGCCTGATTCTCCTGGTTTTCAGCCTCTTGTGCCTTCTTGGCTTCCAGCTGTGCCCTCTGCTCTGGTCCCAAGTACTGCTCCCTCTCCTCACTCCAAGTGAAGGCAGGTGCAGTCTGTGACAACCAATCACATCCATTTATATTCAGTTAAAACATCATTCCCAGACCATGGTACATACCTGAGAACCAGCCAAATAATGGCCAAAAACATGAAAGCAGACAATTCTGATGCTGGCCTGTACAATGAGGTCAAGCAAAGTGTGTTTGATGCTCCACATCCACCCCAACACACCTGATGCTCCACATCCACCCCAACACACCTGATGCTCCACATCCTCACACACCACACCTGATGCTCCACATCCTCACACACCACACCTGATGCTCCACATCCTCACACACCACACACCTGATGCTCCACATCCTCACACACCACACCTGATGCTCCACATCCTCACACACCACACCTGATGCTCCACATCCTCACACACCACACCTGATGCTCCACATCCTCACACCACACACCTGATGCTCCACATCCTCACACACCACACCTGATGCTCCACATCCTCACACACCACACCTGATGCTCCACATCCTCACACACCACACCTGATGCTCCACATCCTCACACACCACACCTGATGCTCCACATCCTCACACACCACACCTGATGCTCCACATCCTCACACACCACACCTGATGCTCCACATCCTCACACACCACACCTGATGCTCCACATCCTCATACACCACACATCATGCCTCAATTTTGCAAACCTGACCTGCTGTGATTTGGTTAGCTGTATCTTCTGATCAAAACTAAGCCTCTCCTGGGAGCGAACCAGAGGGGAAAACCCTCTCAGTGCCAAGTCTTCCATGAGAGCAACTGATTGGCTCCAGTTTTTTAATGACCCTGCCTGAATGACCCCTGTTGAAATAGATAAATAAGAGCACTCCTCTAAAGCATAGCACCACTGCTCAGAAGCGTAGCACCACTACTCTGAAGCATAGCACCACTGCTCAGAAGCATAGCACCACTGCTCAGAAGCATAGCACCACTGCTCAGAAGCATAGCACCACTGCTCTGAAGCATAGCACCACTGCTCTGAAGCATAGCACCACTGCTCTGAAGCATAGCACCACTGCTCTGAAGCATAGCACCACTGCTCTGAAGCATAGCACCACTGCTCTGAAGCATAGCACCACTGCTCAGAAGCATAGCACCACTGCTCTGAAGCATAGCACCACTGCTCTGAAGCATAGCACCACTGCTCAGAAGCATAGCACCACTGCTCAGCACATGCTCTCTACTATAGCAAAGAACCTCACAAACCTGCTTTCTCCAACAGACTGACTGCAGGCAGGAAGTTAAGAAGGGTAGCCAGCCTTGACCAAATGGTAGCAGTACTCTAAAGCAAGAAGGAAACAGTGGACTCCAAACCATGGCCCCTCATTCACCAAGCACAGGATCCTCACAATCGTTACTAAGGAACCTCCATACCATCTTTAACTGACACCATCCTCACACACTCACTCACTAACTTCACTCAAAGCACCTCCTCATATTCTCACACTATCCTCACACACTGCACTCACTAACTTCACTCAAAGCACCTCCTCATATTCTCACACCACCCTCACACACTGCACTCACTCAAAGCACCTCCTCATATTTTCACACCACCCTCACACACTGCACTCACTCAAAGCACCTCCTCATATTCTCACACCACCCTCACACACTGCACACCTTACCTGGGCACAGGTGGCAATGACTACAGGATGAGACTGGAGCCAGTCCAGGAAGCACTTGAGGATCAGCAGGTAGCCATCCTCAGCCACCAGCCGGCAGGCAGTGTTCACTGCCGCTTGGCTGCGTGCATCCTGCAGTAGCCTCCCCAGGGTCTTATCCTCTCCCACCTCCTCACTCTTTGCACTACTGGCCTGAGTGGTACTGTTCATAGGACTGGCTTGATGACCAGAAGAGATATCGGCCTTCACAGCCTTACTGTCTTCGACAGGGGTGCGGAAATTGGCTGCAAGAGACACTGGCCTTCTTGGGACAGATCTCTTTGGCTTCTCTGCAATACCCAAGCTGGTTGAGTTCTCTATCTTTTGGGCAAAAGGCTCCTTAGATTCTTTATCTTCAGACCCAATGGTGCCCCCATCTTTAGACCCTCTTATGCGTCCACCTTCAGACCCTCTGGCAAGTTTAACATCAGCCCTCTCGGTGCCTTTATCATCTGACCCCCTGGTGCTCTTTTCTTCTGACCCCCTGGTGCTCTTTTCTTCTGACCCCCTGGTGCTCTTTTCTTCTGACTCCCCAGCACCTCCAATTTCAGATTTCCTTGCACCTTCATCTTTGCTTTCCCTGCCACCCCTTTCCTTCTCATCCTCGTCCCCAGATGTCCCAGTCTCACTCAAGCTCTCCAACACATCCGGCTCATCATCCTCTTCCAAGCTGTCCGACAGAAGGCTAAGGTTGTCCCCACTAGAGCCTCCCCCCTCCCCCTCACTGCCCTCCGATTCCTCGTCAGAACTCAGCATTGCCTGCCCGCGCTTTCTCCTTCGACGATCTACAAACCCCTTCTTCCCCTCCACCTTTGGTTTATGTGCAGGTTTGGTTGGTGCCATCTGCTTGTTGGCACCTGCAGCCGACACCTCGCTGGGCAAAGTGGGAACATGGGCGTGGCCACCCTGGTCCTGGCCCTGCTGCTCATCCTGCCCTGCAACCTGAGGTGCTGGTGTTGGAAAACACAACATACACAACTAAGTGAGGAAGCCAGGTACATGTAAAGCCATTCAACATGCTCATTGTTGTTCATCATATTGCAAGCTTGTGTGTGTGCTTGTGTGTGTATGTGTGGTGTGTGTGGTGTGTGTGGTATGTGTGCGTGGTGTGTGTGGTGTGTGGTATGTGTGTGGTATGTGTGTGTGTGTGTGTGTGTGTGTTACATTACACCTATCTCTTGTGTACATGTATGTATATATGCACTTGTAGGAGAAACACTAAAGTAGAATGGCATTACATATACCTAGCTTCATCACTTAGCTGTAAGGATTAATATATCTCCCTGCCTGTGTGTGTCGCACATATATCAACCCTTACTGATGTTGATCACATGGAACATGCCTACATGTATATTGGTCCCAAATGGTCACACAAACATGCTTATGCTTATGTCAGTAACAGAAGTAAAACCACCACAGCTAATGCATTTAAACGTACAGGTACATGTATGAGTACCAATGATATCATAAGTGTGGTAAGTTTGAAAAATAATAATAATTGAATAACATGGTGGCTGAGTTAGTACAATCTTATGACTGACCACACATCCCTCTCTATCCACAGCTCTAACCCCCTCACCATCCAACCTAAACACCATCCCACCCAGCCCCAACCCCCTCACCATCCAACCTAAACACCCTCCCACCCCCTCACCATCCAACCTAAACACCCTCCCACCCCCTCACCATCCAACCTAAACACCCTCCCACCCCCTCACCATCCAACCTAAACACCCTCCCACCCCCTCACCATCCAACCTAAACACCCTCCCACCCCCTCACCATCCAACCTAAACACCCTCCCACCCCCTCACCATCCAACCTAAACACCCTCCCACCCCCTCACCATCCAACCTAAACACCCTCCCACCTCCTCACCATCCAACCTAAACACCCTCCCACCCAGTTCTAACCCTCCCACACCTCATACAGGTACACGTACCCTCATCACATGACTTGGTGGCCACACCTACACTGCCTCCAACTGCTGGTTTTTGGTGCTGGTGTGTCAAGAGTAGGTCTACCATGCTCTTGCCACTTGCCATCACTTCATCTGATGTAATGGAGCTCTCAACACCAGACCCTAGTCTAGTCCTCTGGCTTTTAATGGTCTGTGTTAGCAGGTGCACAAGACGTTGGTAGGAGCAGTGGAGAAGAAGGGAGAAGATGGAGAGGGCAAAGGCTGTGGCCACAGGTGTGTACGGGGAGCCTGAAGGAAGGGAGGGAGGGAGGGAGGGAGGGAGGGAGGGAGGGAGGGAGGGAGGGAGGGAGGGAGGAGGGAGGGAGGGAGGGAGGGAGGGAGGGAGGGAGGGAGGGAGGGAGGGAGGAGGGAGGGAGGGAGGGAGGGAGGGAGGGAGGGAGGAAGGGAGGGAGGGAGGGAGGGAGGGGGAGGAAGTGGGAGTGAGTGAGCATGTGAAAGTGAGTGTGAGTGGGTGAGTTTAGAGTGAGTGGGAGGAGAGGGAGGGGAGAAGAGGGAGAAGAAGGGAGGAGAGAAATGAAAGAGGGGTTGGGAGACATGGAAAAGGGGGCAGAAGGCAAGCACGGTGGGGGGGTGGGGGTGGGGGGTGGGGGGAGAATGGAGGAAAAATGAAGATACATGTACGCTAGAGATGAGTGCACAAACATTTATATAAACAAAAGCGCCAGATACAGTAAATTTAACACGAGTTCCCAATTGTACCTGATCTGACATTTGTACATGTACATGTATGAGTACCAGATAATAATACAAATGTACATGTGTACGTGTATGCAAGCACATATATGTATACTGTACACACGTACAGCACTTGGTGTGGTGTGTGTGTGTGTGTCAGTAGTGTGTTTTGTGAGTACATGTGTGTGACATGCACAATGTTACATGTGTACAGTACATGTACATGTACATGTATATCTCAACATGTGTGCACAACACCACCTTCACAAACACAGCAAACATACATGTACATGTACAAATCTATAGTGAATGTTACATGTAGCATTTGTTGCCTCAGGCTACGAAGGCATGCACAATACCTTGCAGCCTAAGGGTGTGTGATGGGAGAAGGGACAGAGCCACCATTTTGAGAAGCAAGTCACAAGGGAGACAGGATTGCATGTCGCTGATGGGTGTGTCTGCTTCTTGGTCGCTAAGGACAACCTGCACTCTCTCAATGCAGGTAAGCTCGTACAGCTGCAGGTCACCCTTCAAACACTCTTCAAGGTTTTGGATAACACCTTGGCACTCTTGCCCTAACTCAAAACCTTCAGGTCTAAGCACCATGTGCAAGTGAGCAACCAGAATGAGAGGGTGGAAGGGAAGAGAGGGTGGAAGGGAAGAGAGGGTGGAAGGGAAGAGAGGGTGGAAGGGAAGAGAGGGTGGAAGGGAAGAGAGGGTGGAAGGGAAGAGAGGGTGGAGAGGAGAGGAGGGAGTGGAGTGGGAGAGAGGGAGGTGGAGGAGAGGGGTGGGAAGAGGTTGAAGTGGAGAAGGAGATACATGTAAGGGAGAAGGAGAGAAGGGAGAAGGAGAGAAGGGAGAAGGAGGGAAGGGAGAAGGAGGGAAGGGAGAAGGAGGGAAGAGAGAAGGAGGGAAGGGAGAAGGAGGGAAGGGAGAAGGAGGGAAGAGAGAAGGAGGGAAGGGAGAAGGAGAGAAGGGAGAAGGAGAGAAGGGAGAAGGAGAGAAGAGAGAAGGAGGGAAGGGAGAAGGAGGGAAGGGAGAAGGAGAGAAGGGAGAAGGAGGGAAGGGAGAAGGAGGGAAGGGAGAAGGAGGGAAGGGAGAAGGAGAGAAGGAATGGAGGACAGAGAGAAAAGTTATATAAACCAAGGGTAGAGAGAGACTGCACACATTTTTATAAACAACAATATTCTATAAATGTAAATTATGCCAAGCAGAGAACCAATGGGCTATTATTAGGCTCACTTAAGTGATAAAGTCAAGCAACTGTGCAGCCGCAGAAAGCGAAGCAATAACAGCTCTCGAGTAAACCTCCTACAAAATGAGGGAAGCACACAAAAGCAATACATGTGAGCCTTCCTCTCTTCTCCCCCCTCCTCCCTGTGAACCAAATAATCTCCAAACCTGAGGTCAGGCTCGCTGACAAATCCAACTTGAGGGAGGAGAGTGTTAAGTTTGTCCCTGCACTTCTGGTAGATTCTTTGGAGGTTGGCTTCGGACCCTTCAAATGGCTGAGGAGTGGTGATGCTACAACCAATCAGGAGGAAGATGATGCCGTATCACTTGGTACCACAGAACACATAAGAGGACACACACGGAAGGCCATTCCCATGGACAGTGGCAGCAACATGGTAACCATCGTATGTGGTTAAGAAGCCAAATGGTCAATAACAACTTACAGCTCCACTGTCACCCTAACAACAACACTATGTGGTGAACCGAAACACGATTAAGGATCACAGGGGATCAGATTTCATAAGGGCACCAAAAAAAACAAAAAAAAGGGTTGCTCCATTTTCCCCACTGACTATATCCAAGGTGCATGCTTAGACATGATCCAATCTCCATGGTTATACTGCAAAACATACATGTAGTGAAAAATGGGAAAGCAGAAATCCCAAAACACAAGTAAAAAACACGTACATGTACACACTTACACCCCCACATACATTTACATACATAAATACATGTACATATGTATAATACACATGTATGATACACAATACAACAATACAACAGTCTTATTATAACCTACAGCTATAATGCATGCTAATGTTATTATTAAAACAAAAGTATAAGTCCAAAATAATGTCGTTCAAAGCAGATGGCAGGTTGGCCTCATCAAAATAGCTTCTCATGTACATACATACATACATACACAATACATACATACATACATACATACATACATACATACATACATACATACATACATACATACATACATACATACATACACACACACATACATGTACATATATACACAAACATTTATTTACACACACACACACACATACACACACACAAACACATACACCCATGTACAACTGTACAAACCACACACACACACACACACACAAACACATACATGTACACCCATGTACAAACCACACACACACACACACACACAAACACATACATGTACACCCATGTACAAACCTTCTCTGATAGTAGTAAACTGCATCCACACATTCATTCTTATCGCCAGCAAGAGAGGCAAGCTGGTTAAACGGGGCGCCTGTAAACAAGCGTTCACAGGGGTCACATTCTGGACAACGCAAACACGTACATGTATGTACATGCAGATGCATTGTTTGTGTATGTACAATTTTTTTTTTAATGCATCAGCACTGGTACTGATACAGTGTATATATGTTAGTGGATTAGGTCTACATATTGGAGTGCATGGAGTGCATACTGCTGGTACAATGAATGGATTCGCTGCTGTTACATTAATGGAGTATACATTACTACACTGTTACATTAATACACATTGCAACATTAATGTACATTGCTACATTAACATACCTTGCTACATGTAAATTAATTTACATTGCTATATTAATATACATAGCTACATCAATATACATTGCAACATTAATACATATAGCTACATGTACATGTATATTAATGCAGTGCACACAACTGGCACGTTAATTGAGTGCACACTGCTGGTTGGTGTCTGGTGTGAAAACACATGATGTTCAGTAAATGTTTGAAACGAGTGTAGTGTCAGTAAAGGTCATATACCATTTAGTGGTAACAGCTTACAACTGTAGTTGGGCAATCTTTAAAATAAGCGCAAGCTACATGACTAACTCTCAATAACAAACTGAGGAGAAACTGAAAATTGACCATGCTGCCAGAAAAACAATGAACCAAGCTTTATAAGTAAAAAACAAAAAATTGCAATATTACATGTATATGTTCCCCAAGATGCAGCCATATATATCAACACATTGGGGAAAAAGAGAAGGGACTCCCTTATTGATTTAGTAGATTGTCAGTACAGCGAGAATTAGGAAACAGTTGGAACCTGCACCCATAAACACTTTGTACCCACATGGTGATCACTTCGTACCCACATGGTGATCACTTTGTACCCACATGGTGATCACTCTGTACCCACATGGTGATCACTCTGTACCCACATGGTGATCACTTCGTACCCACATGGTGGTCACTTCGTACCCACATGGTGATCACTTCGTACCCACATGGTGGTCACTTCGTACCCACATGGTGGTCACTTCGTACCCACATGGTGATCACTTCGTACCCACATGGTGGTCACTTCGTACCCACATGGTGGTCACTTCGTACCCACATGATGATCACTTCGTACCCACATGGTGATCACTTTATACCCACATGGTGATCACTCTATACCCACATGGTGATCAATTTATACCCACATGGTGATCACCACATGATTACGATACAGAAGGGAAAAAACACAAGAGCTTCTAACCTTCCATTTTTACTCTACCCCCACTGATGAATGTTGCAACCAAAAGCCTGCTTCAATACCAGGCCAGCACATTGCCATGGCGACAGAGGTGATCACAAGATGCAGAAGACCTGCCACCCCAAACCATTGCTACTGCGAGGGTTTCTTGAACCCTTGACTACTCAGGACCCAAACCACAGTTCCCATCGAACAACCCCACCACCGTCACTGATCAGGTTACAGACGGAAATACCTAAGCAACAGACCATGCTCACTGTTTTGTCTCCCCCTGGGGGGTGATGGGCAGCACAGATACTCACTGTGTGATACACATGTGCTTGTGAGTACATGTACATGTGCATGCAAGTGTGTGTTTGTGTGTGTGTGTGTGTTTGTGTGTGCTGTGGTTAGGGTAGCAATCAAGACAGGGACCTGGATGTGCAAGGTGAGTGAAAGTGGTCACCCCCCCCCCCCCCCCCCCCCCCAATCCAGAAAACAAAGCTCCACTCCAGCCTTGGGCCCAATCACAATGGGTACTTGTTACAGATCGCATGCAGGTCAGCACAGAAATGCTGTCCTTGATTGACCGGAAAAGCAGCAATAGACTGAAGGGACAATGATAATCTCACATAGATCCATCTCAATGCCACTGAGATAACCTTAGCAACCTATTATATCTCCTACCCCTTTGTTGACCCCCCCCCCCCCCAACCTTCCTATCTTCTGTCTGAGCACAAAAAAGCCTCATCTGAGTCCTGCCCCCCCCCCCAACCTTCCTATCTTCTGTCTGAGCACAAAAAAGCCTCATCTGAGTCCTGCCCCCCCCCCCCCCCCCCCCCCCCCTTAATAACTAAAATCCTCTTCCATCTAGGAACATATACATGTACATGTACAGACCAATCATATTGGCACAGCAAACCACTGAACACCATACTTCATTGGAACTCCACATCATTTGATGCACTATCATTATTGACAAGCATTCTACACAATGTAGTTATCGACACGTTCATTGCACTCATGAAACAAATCACCACATAAAACAGATTTTTGGAAATACCTTTGGTTGGGTCAAGAGATATAGCATGGTGGTAGTAGGTGATGGCCTTATAAGGAGAACCGCCGGCCTCTGCCTGGTAACGTGCTAGAGAGAACACGAAGGGTCAAAACTACCTACATGTAAATAAAGACCCCTCCCCCTTCCACACATACATGTACGTGTAGGGCTCCATGCAAATCACAAGCCTGGTGTCAGACCACACCTCTTAGGCCACACCTCACATAACACAACCCTGGTGTTAGACCACACCTCTTAGGCCACACCTCACATAACACAACCCTGGTGTTAGGTCACACCTCACATAACACAACCCTGGTGTTAGGTCACACCTCACATAACACAACCCTGGTGTTAGGCTACACCTCACATAACACAACCCTGGTGTTAGGCCACACCTCACATAACACAACCCTGGTGTTGGACCACACCTCACATAACACAACCCTGGTGTTAGGCTACACCTCACATAACACAACCCTGGTGTTAGGCTACACCTCACATAACACAACCCTGGTGTTAGGCTACACCTCACATAACACAACCCTGGTGTTAGGCTACACCTCACATAACACAACCCTGGTGTTAGGCTACACCTCACATAACACAATCCTGGTGTTAGGTCACACCTCACATAACACAATCCTGGTGTTAGGCTACACCTCACATAACACAACAGGCTACACCTCACATAACACAACCCTGATGTCAGGCTACACCTCACATAACACAACCCTGGTGTTAGACTACACCTCACATAACACAACCCTGGTGTTAGACCACACCTCACATAACACAACCCTGGTGTTAGGCTACACCTCACATAACACAATCCTGGTGTTAGACCACACCTCACATAACACAACCCTGGTGTTAGACCACACCTCACATAACACAACCCTGGTGTTAGGCTACACCTCACATAACACAATCCTGGTGTTAGACCACACCTCACATAACACAAGTCTGGTGTTAGACTACACCTCACATAACACCTCACATAACACACCAGTCACATAACACAACCTTGGTGTTAGACTACACCTCACACAATTCATCAATAATGTAACACATATGACAGTAGCAGATACATGTACAAGGTCGCATTTGTAGACAGCTTACATGCAGTACATCATAGTTGCTGTTTAACATACATGTACTTTGACCAGGATACTTGGTCAGGATACCACACTAGATCAGTCTGTGTATACCACATTATAGTGGTCAGAATATTCAGGATCAGGATACTACACCACACTTGGTCAGGATACTATGTCATATATTGTGGCTAGACAGCAGTGTATATAGCCAGAGTGCAGCATTCTGTAAATTACAATCACTTCTGATTAGTTGCAAGTTCCCTTATGCAGGTCCATGGCCAAGAATAGCTAGACACAGCACAAACAGGCACAGGTACCGTGTAGGGATGAGAATGGAAAATGTAGCTCTACCCTGTTCAAAGCCCCGTATAATGTGTGCAACATGCACACACACATCAGCACTATTTCCACACCTGCCACCACGAAACCTTTCCTGGCAGAAGAATGGTATACCAGGGCACAATACCAAGCACAGAGTACACTCTCAGGCCATCCATTGCCAGTAGCCTAGCGTTGTCCACAACACCACGTGACCCACTAAGTGCAGAGCAAGGTTACGTACCATTAAACATAAACCACTTATTAAAATGAACCATTTAATGGCTACGTCGCTGTGTAGAGACTGGGTACTACCAGCATCAACCCTTACAAAAACATACAGCAAATACAACATACAACATACAATATTCTTTAAACAGCTAACCACAGCCAAAACAGAGATGAAGATGAAGGGAAGACTGACCAGTGTGCTGCAGAGGGGCCACCAATATGGGCCACCAATATGGGCCACCAATATGGGCCACCAATATGGGCCACCAATAGGGGCCACCAATAGGGGCCACCAATAGGGGCCCACCAATAGGGGCCACCAATAGGGGCCACCAATATGGGCCACCAATAGGGGCCCACCAATAGGGGCCACCAATAGGGGCCACCAATATGGACCACCAATATGGGCCACAAATAGGGGAATATGGGCCACCAATATGGGCCACAAATAGGGGAATATGGGCCACCAATAGGGGAATATGGGCCACCAATAGGGGCCACCAATAGGGGGCACCAATAGGGGCCACCAATAGGGGAATATGGGCCACCAATAGGGGGCACCAATAGGGGGCACCAATAGGGCCCACCAATAGGGACCACCAATAGGGGCCACCAATAGGGGAATATGGGCCACCAATAGGGGAATATGGGCCACCAATAGGGGGCACCAATAGGGCCACCAATAGGGACCACCAATATGTACACCTGTGACCACACCACTGATATCATGGTCATGACATGTTTGGCTTCCAAGCCATGGTTGAAAGTTAGAACAGCATGCACACAGTACACTAGCATGCTGCAAATAGCACAGACATAAACACACACACAAGCAACATGCAATGTACATGTACATAAAACAACACACACACACACACACACACACACCATATACACACAAAGCTATCCAATGTGTGTGGATCCTCTTCCCTCTTGGACATAACCTTCTTCCTCTTCTGCCCACAGATGACATCAACATCCCAAGGATGTGCATTACAAGCAACAAACCACACACACACGCACACATGCACACACACATACACTCACACACATATGCACACATACACTCACACACACAACACACATACACTCACACACACACAACACACACACAACACACACACATACACTCATACACACATACTCACACAACACACACATACACTCACACACATGCACACACACATACACACACACATACTCACACACACACAAATATGTAAATACATGTACATACACAACTTATTCATGCTGTGGTTTTGATAGGTTGATAAAGATGCAGTAATAACCACGACAAACAACATTCTCAAGGCCGTCATACCACACATGCAAATACATGTACATACACAAATGATCAATTATAATAACCACAATTGACCTCTGACTCCACCCCTCCCTGCTTTGCATGTATACACCATATGTACACATACATGTACACGTGTACATGTACACATACATACATACATACACAAACATACATACACAAACATACATACACACAAACAGACATACATACACACACAAACACACATATATACACACAAAAACACACATACGATGTACATGTACATACATGTACACTGTACACCTAGACATTCCCACACCTATACCATATTTCCAACTACACCCATAAATGTACACACACAGGGATCGGATGTTAGCATGAAGGCAACAGGTAACATTTGCATATTGCGAAAGTTGCATTCCCCAACTGCCATACATCACCAAAATGTCGTGCCTAACAACTGTTTACTAAATCAGGACCTCCGGATCTGTGGTTAATACGACGGCTTCCGTTTTCATTGGGGTCAGTAAGCATTCAGTGGATGATACATAACGCAGAAGTACAACTTCTCGTGTACTGTTATCCAACAGAAATACAACCTCCTCACACACAACGTTCACCCAAAGCAGAAGTACAACTTCTCCCCAAGAAGACCCAGAGCCTCACACACAATGCACAAATAGAGTACACTGGTGTTATTGTAACTACAGTGAAGCCCCCCAACCATGGTGAAGTACACATACATGTACATGTATCCCACCGCAGTGAAGTCCCCCAACCATAGCACTGCCTGTTAAAGGGAACGCTTTGCAAGACATCTGGAGTCACGATGTGGAGATTTCAGGGAGGACTGGGGACTGGTAGAACAAGAACTAAATACCAAGGGTACTGCCAACAAGTACAGTGGACAGACAGACACATGTACATGTACAAACAAGTACGACAAACAAAGTACACAGGGCTTACAAACACAAGATGACTCAAAACATAATAGGCAGGTCAAAAAAGCAGTTAGTCTCTCCCCCCCCCTACCCCAGAGTACCTGTGCATGTCTAACATCTTTCCAAACCAAGTGCAGAGATACATGTACATGTTGTGCACGCACCTGTAGACATGCCCATACCCACACTGTATACAAGTGTACGTACAGTCGTATGCAAACCCCATGGATAGCAGCCAAACATACTGTCAAATGCTTATAATGAACAGTAGTGGTCCCCTTCTGTAGGAGGCTAGACATGCTTTGAGCATATTCATGTGCAGTGTGGATTATCGCAAGAACCAACAGACAACACACAAACACAAGTATGTCTACGGAGCCGGCATGCACATACATGTACACATGCATGTAAGGGTAGCCAGGTGCATGTGCACTAATACACACTGCATACACACAATGCACATGTACGTACATGTACATACTTTAAACAAACACATAGGGGTACAAGTACCTTATACAACACAGCGCCAACAACACAACACACTCCATCGAACAAAACACATACACACGTGTACAGGCTCAGCTGACAGCATTCCCCCACACTACAGTACAAACCTGCAGTGTAAACATTCACACACACACACACGCACATGTGTAGGCACTGCCACACACACTTACATGAATAAACGCACACCCCCCATCTCTACAGACACTCACATTCACACTATATAAGATAAGCCACTCACACAATGTTGCAGCACTCAAATGGCACAACACACACAGACTTGTACACACACACACGTACACACACAGACATGTACACACACACATGCACATACAGATTCACACAGACGCACATGTACACACACAGATCCACATGTACACACACACACATGTACACGTACACACACAGACACATGTACACACACATGTACACACACATGTACACACACATGTACACACACATGTACACACACATGTACACACACATGTACACACACATGTACACACACATGTACACACACATGTACACACAGATCCACATGTACATACACACACAGGCACATATGTAGACACACACACACATGTAAACACACAGGCACACATGTGCACACATATATATGCACACACGTACCCATGAAAGGTACCAGAAACGAGGAAGAGACATCCAAAGAACATGACACCACACATCTCAACACACACATTCACTGCAGACCCACAGACGTGTGACGCACAGTCACCGCACCACCAACAAAATATTTTAAATGGTATTATTCATAGCCCGCATGTTTGCCTGTAAACAAATATGTACCAACACATGCACATCCACACAACACCACAAATCCCATTAAAAACGCTCCACCACCACCAGGCCATGGCCTCAGCTCATAAATATAACCATATAAACCGTCCTGATCGCATGAACGATTCTGGGGGCAAACCGAGGCATTTTACCAGCTCACCCCGCCAGTGGTGATCAGATTCATGCTACAAGGATGAAACCATGTCACAGACTATTACAGATGTTTATTACACACACACACACATACATCACACCCCATCATCAGCAACACTAAATGAATAAAAGCAGAATAAAATGAACCACTGGGTGACTGGGCAAAGCATAGGGGCTATGGGGTGGATCAGACCTTGTGGGCTGAACTGATAAGATGTACTAAGCAGACTGGCAAAGGATGAATTCAGCAAGCTTACATGTACACGTAGGACTTGAGTGTGTGTGCATGCCTACACGTGTAAATAAACACTGCACAGTGGGAATAGTTATAGTAATAGGGAGTACAGTACATGTGTACATGCATGTACATGTATAATGTGCCTGACATGCAGCTATTGCACTGTGCTCTTCATCACTTCCCTACTTTCCACTTCCCTCACACTCCCACTCACTTTCTTCACTCTCACTCCCCTCACTCACTCCCCTCACACTCTCACTTCCCTCACACTCTCACTTCCCTCACACTCTCACTTCCCTCACACTCTCACTTCCCTCACACTCTCACTTCCCTCACACTCACTTCCCTCACACTCTCACTTCCCTCACACTCACTTCCCTCACTCTCACTTCCCTCACACTCTCACTTCCCTCACACTCTCACTTCCCTCACACTCACTTCCCTCACACTCTCACTCCCCTCAAACTCTCACTTCCCTCACACTCTCACTCCCCTCACACTCTCACTTCCCTCACACTCTCACTTCCCTCACACTCACTTCCCTCACACTCTTGCCTACACATTCTCACTCTTCTTCCCCACTCCTTGCCCTTCCATAAACATAATCACATGACTGGCTGCATGATGATGGTGCTGATCACACACCCAAACATGTGACCCGGCTCACAACACCCTGGCCAGTAGCTATACACGTGTATGTGTGGCCCCTCTAGAAGACAGAACTGATAAGAGACCCAAGGATATTCAAGACCTACAGAGTGTCATGATCCTCCTATCAGCATATGGAGAGGGAGGGAGATGTTCCAAATGTCTGCACATGTAGAAGAAATCATAGGCCCTATCCAAGTACCATTTATGATATGCAAAACATTCATCCAACCAGCATAAAGGGTGGAGGGCATTCCCAGGCCTGCTATCTGGAGCTACAGCTGATATGCTGTGCTATGAAAACTGGGAGGGTGGGCTAAACATAGTGGGTGAATGGACAGCAGCTGTGTGTTATGTGTACCACACACACACACACACACACACACACACACATACACACACACACACACACACACACACACACACACACACACACACACATATACTGACATACATGTATGCACACAATCACATTGTACACACAGACACATACGTGCACAAATCCACTCTATACTTAAACACACAAAAACATGTACATACATGTACACACACATACAAGAAAATACATGCAAACATGTACATGCAGATACATGTACATTGTACAAACATATACACACACAAGCACACGTGCACACACACAAGCAAACATACATACAAACATGTACGTACACATGCACGCAAACATGTACACACACGCAAACATGTACACACACATGCAAACATGTACACACATGCAAACATGTACACACATGCAAACATGTACACACATGCAAACATGTACACACATGCAAACATGTACACACACATGCAAACATGTACACACATGCAAACATGTACACACATGCAAACATGTACACATACATGCAAACATGTACACACATGCAAACATGTACACACATGCAAACATGTACACACATGCAAACATGTACACATACATGCAAACATGTACACATACATGCAAACATGTACACACATGCAAACATGTACACACACATGCAAACATGTACACACACATGCAAACATGTACACACATGCAAACATGTACACACACATGCAAACATGTACACACATGCAAACATGTACACACATGCAAACATGTACACACATGCAAACATGTACACACATGCAAACATGTACACACACATGCAAACATGTACACACACATGCAAACATGTACACACATGCAAACATGTACACACACATGCAAACATGTACACACATGCAAACATGTACACACATGCAAACATGTACACACATGCAAACATGTACACACATGCAAACATGTACACACATGCAAACATGTACACACACATGCACACAGTGTACACGTATGGGGGTGGGTGAAAGAAAAACATGTGACAATGCAAAGACATGGAAAAGAGAAGTGGGCTGTGTTGACACTTGTACCAGGAATCTAACAAGT
The DNA here is from genome assembly GCA_949361645.1 of Spongilla lacustris. Lineage (NCBI taxonomy): Eukaryota > Metazoa > Porifera > Demospongiae > Spongillida > Spongillidae > Spongilla > Spongilla lacustris. Next base: position 2,032,840 of record OX442437.1, on the reverse strand, counting down.
GTGAAACTTAGTCACATGATTCTCCATCTTTGCAGCTACCATGAGCAAAAAAGGAGCTTGATAAACACCTCCATACCAACAGCAAAACTACACACTAGGAGCTGCCCCCTCCAGCCTCTGCAGCTAGCCCCATCACCCCATCCTTTGCCCTATCTCTCCCAGACCCAAACCACGACCACAATGTGATGCATCACTCTCCCCCCCCCCCCCTTACCTTCCATCAATTGACCTTTTGACTTACCCCCACAGCCCTCTCACACACACACATGGCCTCACCAATGTCCCCCATGTAAAGAAGACACCGATAGCAGGATTCCTTCAGCCATTCCAAATCAGCACTGTCACATTCCAGCTCTGTGGATTGAGAGCAGCCTACATAACACTAGGATTGAGAGCAGCCTACATAACACTAGGATTGAGAGCAGCCTACATAACACTAGGATTGAGAGCAGCCTACATAACACTAGGATTGAGAGCAGCCTACATAACACTAGGATTGAGAGCAGCCTACATAACACTAGGATTGAGAGCAGCCTACATAACACTAGGATTGAGAGCAGCCTACATAACACTAGGATTGAGAGCAGCCTACATAACACTAGGATTGGTGGCACATGCCCTCCCCCAAATACATCATGCATCTCCAAAGATGCACATACATGTACATGTACATACTGTATGTATATTGCTTGTGTGCATGTGTGTTGGGTGCCCATGTGCATGTGTGCTGGGTGCCCATGTGCATGTGTGCTGGGTGCCCATGTGCATGTGTGCTGGGTGCCCATGTGCATGTGTGCTGGGTGCCCATGTGCATGTGTGCTGGGTGCCCATGTGCATGTGGGGTGCCCATGTAAGTGTTGCACACATGTAGTAGGTACATATCTACTAAGTAGGTACAGTGTACTTGCTATCATGTCTGAGCTATAATTTTGTGGATAATCACTCAGGGTGATCAATATTGCCCCCTATCTCCCCCTCCAATCCAATCCCCACCTACCAAGGGGGTACTGCCTCATGTAGCCATCAGAGAAATATTCTTCTCCCCCCCCCCCCCCCCCCCCCCCCCCCCCCCGCCCTTCAATCAACCCATACTTAATATACTCCATTCTCCTCACACACACATGCACACACACACACATACACACACACAAACACTCACAAATACATACATACACACACACACATGCACAAACACATACACACACATGCACACACACACACACATGCAGCAACACCCTCCCCCCTATGCTTACAGATGATGTAATACAGGGCTGCAATGAAAACTTCATACATGTATGTAAAGAGTTCATCCTTATGTGGGAGCTGAATAAACAACCCCCACCCTCTCCTTCACACATAATCTAATCCTCCCACTTATGCTAAGCACACCCAGTACACACAAAAGCACTCCAGAGGACAGCCCACTCTCAAGTGCCTGGCACCCACCACACAGGGAGAGAAGACACACACCTTCAAGCTGGGAACTGTCCAGTTTAGTTATCCTGGTCCCATACCGGTTCTCCAACCTGGGAACCAGCTCGCTGTAGTATGCAAGTGCCTCGCTGAGGTGGGCGTGGTAGGCAACATGGTAGGAGAGGACATCCCCCGGCACCTAGGAAGGTTTTAACAGAAGTCAAGCGTCAGTCAAATTGGAATGGACTTTCCTGTGGAACAACTCAACCATACTAATGAAGAAAGGGGACAAAGCCACAGTAGGTCAACCTGAATGCAGATGGGGGAGGGAACCACGAGCTACAGAGAGGCTGCCAACTGTAAAACTAGCAAAGGACCTGAATTATGCACCAGAGGAAGTCACGCATGGCATATCAAGCCAACAGAAGACCCACTAGCTCACACATATACACACATAACACACATAGGCACACACACATAACTCAAACAGGCATACACACAACACACACAGGCATACACAGGCACACACACACACCAGCATACACATACACATGCAAATTACACACAGGCACATACATGTACACACACACCTGCATACATACTACACACAGGCACACACACATACCCACTACACACACACACACACACACACACACACACACACACACACACACACACACCCTTGACTTACTGGCCCCCACTGTACTGTTGCCCAGTGTCAAAAACACATACAGAACAATGCCTAAGGAGTATTTTCTACAAGAGACTGATGTCTTACCCAAACCACAGACCGTTGTCGGTCTAGATCAGAATAGTGCCATACATGTATGCATGAGTGTATACTAGCCTACTGTAGATCTAATTATGCCACCAAAGTGGGAAGTGCCCCCTATCCTTGCATAAAGGACCAAGATACAACCTCCCTGGTCCTCAATTCCAGTCCAAATAAAAAAGGTTAGCTCTCAGATCAATGAATAATGCACCAATTAATCAAATTATGCCCAGCTGGCCTGCAAGGTGAACAAAAGGCATTTTTGAACAATCGGTGTGACCTGGAATATCTGTTCGACCTTGCCCATCCGTCACGCACGATTGGCCGCTAGAGGCGTAGCAGGGCTGACAGGGCGGCGAAAGGAAACCGCAGGTTGGTGTACACACTAGGTGCTCAGTAGCTGATACAGAGGTAACTCAGATCACAGATAGAACCATCAAATTTAGGTGTGGACAAAACCCCACAGAACTGCCCCTAGCTACCACAATTGTACAAATATGGCAACCCTATGGAGAGGGAGCAGGAGGTGTTGGGGAACGCAGTCACGCGACATCAGGGTGCTCAGGAGGAGGGCCAAGGGTCATGTACACTATAGCACACTCAAATCAAGGGTAACAGGATCTCAAGTGATTGGGCCACCCCACCTGCCCTCAAGTGTCATAGCTGAGTGTTCTTAGGGCAGTCACTGTTATGATGGGAGCTACACTGGATAGCACACAGGACCCAGAAAACCCAACATTACTGACCACAAAAAAAAACTATAAGGAAGCAAGAAAGCAAAGTGCACTTACAAGTGCTGGGGTCATTTTATGCTCCAGGCTAATGGTGCCTGCATAGTTACCATACAACAAGCTTACTCATGGGGAAAGACTCCAAGGAAACATGAGTAGACCTCCAGAATGCACGTGTATACGCACACCTGAATACCACCGCTTAAGTGTGTTAGGGTTGGGCCGTCATAGGCTCACATGCTGGATAACGCCTAAGCAATTCCATCAAAGGTAACCTGATGATGCCTGCAGCGTAACACCATTATTGAACACAAACCTGCCCACACTAAACATTACAGCATGTCAACAGCAGCTAGAAAAGAAGTGGGTCAAAAGTACACCTACCCCACCCACCTGAACACGTTGACGGTAGAGGGAAATGATGTCATAAAAAACCTTCTTCCACAAGAGCTCTTCCGTCTTGCGGCGCTGCGAGCATGAAAGCATCATGATTTGCTCACAAGTGTTCCTCAGCCTGCACACAACGTGTGTGGAGGGGACATATTGTGTGTGTGTGTGTGTGTGTGTGTGTGTGTGTGTGTGTGTGTGTGTGTGTGTGCATGTGTGTGTGTGTGTGTGTGTGTGTGCATGCGAGCAAGCATACATGGAAGAAGAGTTAAACTTAGGTCGTCCAACAAAAAAAAAAAAAAACCCTGCTCTAATCTTGTGTACACGACTTGCATAGCACCTTTGCATAACCTTACAAACATGCAGAGAAGGTAGTATTGCATTAAAAACACACCCTGGAATGTGCCAAACACATACACATTTTGTACACAAGCAAATACGCCACTACTGCTGAGCTCTCAGAGACCCCATAGAAACACATGGTAACACACATGGTAACACACATGGTAACACACATGGTAACACACATGGTAACACACATGGTAACACACATGGTAACACACACATGGTAACACACACATGGTAACACACATGGTAACACACATGGTAACACACATGGTAACACACATGGTAACACACATGGTAACACACATGGTAACACACATGGTAACACACACATGGTAACACACATGGTAACACACATGGTAACACACATGGTAACACACATGGTAACACACATGGTAACACACACATGGTAACACACATGGTAACACACATGGTAACACACATGGTAACACACACATGGTAACACACATGGTAACACACATGGTAACACACATGGTAACACTGCTCTCACTTTAATCTCAGCTTCACCAGATCAGGGTGGAAAAGATCGACAAAGTGTGAGACCAACTTTGCAGCTTGATCGACACGTTGTGCACGGTCCCAGGCCTGCCTGCATCAGGAGGGTGGGACATTACCAAGGTGAGGAAACACACCACAGCCACCAAAACACAAGAAACAAAAAATACAAACACAAGTACACTGTATCCCCATTTGTAAATAAAAGAAACATTTGCTTTATCCAAAGAACAACACAACATAAATTCTAAATGGAATGTGCCCCAGTTGATCACAGAAGAGAACATCCCTCAAAAGGATTAAACACATACCAATGGAGAGATAAGCTACAATCAAACAGCCCATGTCAAGGACCATTGCCCCATGGAGAGATAAGCTACAATCAAACAGCCCATGTCAAGGACCATTGCCCCATGGAGAGATAAGCTACAATCAAACAGCCCATGTCAAGGACCATTGCCCCATGGAGAGATAAGCTACAATCAAACAGCCCATGTCAAGGACCATTGCCCCATGGAGAGGTAGGCTACAATCAAACAGCCCATGTCAAGGACCATTGCCCCATGGAGAGATAAGCTACAATCAAACAGCCCATGTCAAGGACCATTGCCCTATGGAGAGGTAGGCTACAATAAAACAGCCCATGTCAAGGACCATTGCCCTATGGAGAGGTAGGCTACAATAAAACAGCCCATGTCAAGGACCATTGCCCCTTGGAGAGATAAGCTACAATCAACAGCCCATGTCAAGGACCATTAACTGCCTCACAAAAATAAAATAACTATGCATTCGTTTACCTGAACAGCTGTTTGCCTGTAGCCTCTGCACTAAGCAGTATGTCTGATGGCTTCTCTCTGCTTGAGTGGATGTGAGACATCTTCTGGCAGCTTGTGGAGGAGGACACAAGATTAAAGCACACTACCTTGTCCTTTTCAATCAACACAATACTACTTAAAGTGCCTTGAAACTGTATCCAAATAACACACGTCTCGGCCAAAATAATCAGACTGTTTTATTTTTCTGCCCTGAAGCGTGTGACGATAGACTGGGGAGGAGGGTTCGGGCACGCCACATAGCAGATTGACTATGACTTAAAACGCAATGTGACAGTGGCTACGCGCGCATGCACATGTATGTGCGACACCCATCACAATCTATATATGGTACACATTATGTATATACTGCGTTGCAGTACACCGTGCATCCTATATACACATAAATCTGTACACGCCAGCATCCATTAGTACAAGGTCGGTCGAACCACACCGCGGGAGTAACACCCGGTGTGCATGCATGCCTGCATGCTCAAAATGATTCCGTGCAGAAGCAACCGTGAATTACGGGCGCGGGAAAATAGCCGATCGAAGTTTGCAAACTCCGGAAGCCATTGAAAGCAGGCCGTATGGGTTCTTTAATTAACTGCAACACCAAAGTGGTAGCGGTTTAATGAATATTGCATACGTACACAGTATAAAAAAGGATACATTTCTATGCCCAAGCATTCGTGGCATGTTCGCAGCGAAAGAAGAGCTACTCCTGTAGAGCTTCTAGGTCTACTCGGATGGAAAAGAAAACCTCCTTCGTGGACGCCGAAATGGCTGCTCTGTAACTATATAATCGAGGAACGTCGGAGATTGAACAACCAACTGGCTCAAAGAAAGAAGATGTATGCAGCAATGAGTCTCTCAAGTACCGCCCCGCGTGCATACCTGCATGCCTGCATACCGTCTGGACGTACAATCATACCAGAGTCACAACAGCAACGCGTCGACGCAAAACAAAACTGGAACGCAATGATGCGTCGCGAAACTCATTGTACGTACTTAATGAGACCTTTGTGCGTGAACAAGAAAACGCGAGTCAACGAAGCATAGCCGAGCAGATCCATTCCCCCAGCAGTGGGGCGCAGAAGACAGTGGCGTCAGCGTGGTTCAAAGTGATCGGGTTGCCGTCTGAGAACAAGGCCCGTCCAAGGGCCTCTCACGCGGCAGGCTGCTCACTTCGAAACAACTGGCGCGCACGAACCAAAAAAAAAAAAAAAAAGAGCAGCGTCTTTTCAACAGCTATGGATACGCAAGGCTGCGCAAGGCAAAGCTACACATGTAAGTGGTAAGTCTACATCTACATGCGTGCTTTTTGTCATTTTATTATTATATTACTGCGCACCTAAAAAGAAAAGAGGGAAACGCAACAGTTTTTTTTTTCCCCCTTCTATTCTTTACCCCCCCTTTCTTATTCTATTTCCGTGTGACAGCGAACGGTCGGTGGTTGCGGTGGTGTTAGTGGTTGGTGGCATACGGTTGTAACGATGCGATGTAAAAAGCGTGTATGTGTGCGGGGGTGAGAGGGAATGTTGCAAAGCACATGCCAACCTTACTACCGCGCGCTGCCAAAGTAAAGCGCCAACACGGGAGTAATAGGTCGGGAGGAAACTCACAATGGCCATAAAGCATGCTAGCCAATCGACAAAAACGCTACAAAACCAATTTGTACATCACACACTGATGTAGATAACGCGAGTTGGGGAGCGCACACACAAAAAGACCGCCCCGCTCTGATGGGCAGGGCAAAGATAAGGAGTTTCTATAACACTGATTAGTGACAATAAGGCATTAACATAATCACACTTGTGCTAACAATAGCCTGTATGGCTGTGCCATACATTGGTGGCTCCATTCTGGTATTGAATAATGCACACACTTTTGAATGGAGACTGTGTCAAAGTACACGTCGACATTTGTTCCAACCCCTGCACTGAACCTTTTGTCCAGCCTAATAACAAGGACCACAAACCTGTACAATGAACCAGAATTTTTTTTTTTTTAAAAGAACCCCTGGTCATAAAGAGGTCACCATGCGGGCACAGAGAGGTCATTTTAATCCACTCCAAGTCCCTTTCCCCACAAGATCAAACAAAAACACCCAAGCAGTACCACTTGAAATCATGTGCTACACAAATCAAGCAAGATGTTGGGCCTTCTGTCACGTGTGCATTCGTGTGCATTTACAGCTATGTATTACATCAGATCGTCTTCACATAATGACTAGTCTAAGTACACCAACAAACCAATTAGCCCTTCCCCACAGCAACACACCCCACCCAATTTCACATGACAACTTCTGCTTCATTTGAATTAAATTAAAAATACAATTCCTCGATCAGCCTTACACACGCTATACAAAAACCATGACAGAAGTGGTAAGCAGTCACTACAGTAATTTTAAAGTGAAAGAGTACACATTTACTTCAAAAAATTGACTCGGAACATGCCTATACGTACTGCCAACACAAAACTACACACCGACTGGATATAAGGAATGCACCACCCATCACTATCATTGAAGCAGACAATGGGAGTGCACTACTACCAAGCAGGAACAAAGTTATTGTGGGGCTCCACCACAAACAACAACCTTGCTTTCCTTATCAAAAGTGCATCCTACAATAAGAACTGCTGACCAATCCCCCCCTCGACCCTCCGGACCAATTCCCCCTCAACCCTCCTGACCAATTCCCTCCTCGACCCTCCTGACCAATCCCTCCCCTCGACCCTCCCAACCAATCCCCCCTCGACCCTCCCGACCAATCCCCCCTCGACCCTCCCGGCCAATCCTCCCCTCGACCCTCCCCAACCAATCCCCCTATGCAAGCATTTACCACAAAGCTGCAGAACGATCTCAAAACTCTGCCCTAACAATAGAGCAGCCTGTTGTGCACATTAGGGGCATGTGTTCTGCACATAAGGTCATCCGCACATCAGGAAAAAAAAAAAAAAAGTATGGAGTCTTGCACAGATGCTACAGGTGTAGTGTCTGTGATAACATTGATAAGATGTTGTGGAGCTATGCACATATGCAACAATGACAGGCTTGCATGTAAACACACTCCTCTGCATGCCCTCCCTACTGGAGACTCTATTCATTGAACCAACCTACATATTCCAGGTGGGTGGGTGCCTTAGTCTGGAGAGATAAGGCAACACTCGCTTGTGTGTTCTGCATGCGTAGGACATTCGCTTACTACATAACAGGTGTTTGTCTACTGGCATGTTTATACAGTGCTGTACATGTCGCGTGGGAGGAAGGTGGGGAGTGCACTGTACCACCTTTAGCACGGGAGCCCGTTGAATATATACTCTGTGCTTGTAACACTGCATGTACATGTTGTACAGCACTGTGCAATCAATCATACAGTGTTATGTCGCTGTTTCAATACATGTACATGTACAGTACTTTGTCACTGTTTAATTCATCCCAGTAGTTCACACTGTACATACTAATATTGCTACTAATGGCATTTCGTACGTAATTAAATATATACATGTATATATAGAGAGAGTCCATTATATGAACATGTATCACTTCACTTTGGGGGCATACTGGGGCATACTGGTACATACATGTACACGCCTTTGGATGTTGATCACACCGCTGGTGCAATATTACCCCTTATGTGTGCGGAACACATGCCACACCCCTTACGGGTGTATGTGCGGAACACATGCCACACCCCTTACGGGTGTATGTGCGGAACACATGCCACACCCCTTACGGGTGTATGTGCGGAACACATGCCACACCCCTTACGGGTGTATGTGCGGAACACACGCCACACCCCTTACGGGTGTATGTGCGGAACACACGCCACACCCCTTACGGGTGTATGTGCGGAACACATGCCACACCCCTTACGGGTGTATGTGCGGAACACATGCCACACCCCTTACGGGTGTATGTGCGGAACACACGCCACACCCCTTACGGGTGTATGTGCGGAACACATGCCACACCCCTTACGGGTGTATGTGCGGAACACACGCCACACCCCTTACGTGTGTATGTGCAGAACACACGCAACACCCCTTACGGGTGTATGTGCGGAACACATGCCACACCCCTTACGGGTGTATGTGCGGAACACACGCCACACCCCTTACGGGTGTATGTGCAGAACACACGCAACACCCCTTACGGGTGTATGTGCGGAACACACGCCACACCCCTTACGGGTGTATGTGCGGAACACATGCCACACCCCTTACGGGTGTATGTGCGGAACACACGCCACACCCCTTACGGGTGTATGTGCAGAACACACGCAACACCCCTTACGGGTGTATGTGCGGAACACACGCCACACCCCTTACGGGTGTATGTGCAGAACACATGCCACACCCCTTACGGGTGTATGAGCAGAACACACACCCCCCTCACGTCTGGCCTTGGACACATACATGTATTGTAAGTTACAAAGCCGATGAATTTTAATAAAAAGTAACCATCACAAACACAAAGGCACAATAAGAACAGACCTTGGTCATGCCACATACCCTACATGTCCCTCCACATACCCTACATGTCCCTCCACATACCATACATGTCCCTCCACATACCCTACATGTCCCTCCACATACCCTACATGTCCCTCCACATACCCTACATGTCCCTCCACATACCCTACATGTCCCTCCACATACCCTACATGTCCCTCCACATACCCTACATGTCCCTCCACATACCCTACATGTCCCTCCACATACCCTACATGTCCCTCCACACTGTTGCAATGGCTCACCACTATTCACCAAGAGGATTTGTGGGGGGGGGGGGGGGGGGGGGGGGAAGGGGGAGAAAGGAGGGGGGGGGGGGGGGGGGTTGACATGCACATGAACTTGTTGTTTGTTGAACGACTGATACCCAGGCATGACGAATGAGTTCCTTGGAAGTACAAGAACACTAGAACAGTTCATACCATACCTATATTACTGGGAAGCGTATAACAGTAGTGGAAACCCCATCCCAGGGTAATGCACCACTTCAATGTTACCAAAACCACACATGTCACCGCAATCTGCGGGACACACAGACTTCCAAAATCGATCCGGAATTTCTACTACAATAGCTAGTGCATTACAAGCTACACATAATGCAATGTGACACCCGCCAGGAGTACTACTGACCCCTGAGAAAGGTAATAGAGTTAACACCACTAAAAGCTAAATCACATTACAAGCTAATGGGACATCATGTAATGACCCCTCAGCCTAACAACACGATACAGCTTCACTATAAAACTTAATCGTGAAGCTGATGTGCACGTACACACATATCCAACCACTTCCCTCACAGGACTAATGATAGCACAGCGACCTCCATCGTGAAGAGCTGATATAGACCCCTTCTCACACTCCTCCCTCACCAATCAAGTACAACCATCACACTAAGAAAAGCTGTGCCCACTACACATAGTGTTACCAACAAAAGCTCACCAGTTTGTAACACATAAAGTTGCTTTCTCCCAACATCAACAATCCCAAGAACTAGGTCACAATGCTGCTTCTCTGCAGGAATAAAATATAAAAACTGCTACATAAAACAACAGTTAGGGGCTACCAGTTGGGGGGTATTACTATGGGGTACAGTCCCTACCAGTTGGGGGGGGGGGGGGGGGTATCACTATATGGGGTACAGTCCCTACCAGCATCACTGCTTAATTGTCCAGGATTCATAATGAAAATGGGAAGAGAAAAATGTTCTGTCTTATGCGTATAATGTACAGAATGTCGTTACAAAAATGCGGTCAGATCACTGTGATGCAACGGTTGTGATGTAATGGTTGTGCATTCCAGAAGGTTTGAAGAGTTATGTTTCACCATTCCATTTGTTTACAGCTCAATCAAAACCTACAATAATTTAAGTACATAGCATTAGGAGTAATTAAATTTAAGTTTTTATGCCTCTTAAGTGAAAATCATGATTCTCAAGCCATATAGTCAATCATCGCGTGGACAGATGTACCACAGTGGAGCCACCTACTTAGACTTGGGTGAAAAGGTGATTTTGCCTTTCGTTTTCTTAAGCAGTTACACAAAGAAATGTGGGAAAGCCCCCAAATATTATACATTGTACATACATGTAGTACACATTAGTGGCATGAAACAAGTTTTGTACACTCCTTTTGCTTCCACATGTGTAATCCACTATGGTGTAGCAATAATGCAACCTAAATTAGCAAGGCAATACATGTGTTGCATTTTATGTTGTGTAGCTAGAAATAAAGCCATTGGGTACAAAGGTACAGTGCGTAGTTAGATGCCAAAAAAGTAAGCCACCGCACATAGCAGGCTAATGGCCACCACAGGTCTGTACACATAGCAGGGTAATGGCCACCACAGGTCTGTACACATAGCAGGCTAATGGCCACCACAAGTCTATACACATAGCAGGGTAATGGCCACCACAGGTCTGTACACATAGCAGGCTAATGGCCACCACAAGTCTGTACACATAGCAGGGTAATGGCCATCACAAGTCTATACACATACATGTAGCAAGGTAATGGCCACCACAGGTCTGTACACATAGCAGGCTAATGGCCACCACAGGTCTGTACACATAGCAGGGTAATGGCCACCACAGGTCTGTACACATAGCAGGGTAATGGCCACCACAAGTCTGTACACATAGCAGGGTAATGGCCACCACAAGTCTGTACACATACATGTAGCAGGGTAATGGCCACCACAGGTCTGTACACATAGCAGGCTAATGGCCACCACAGGTCTGTACACATAGCAGGCCAATGGCCACCATAAGACACACATATGAAAAGCCCCAAAGGTTCCCATATGTGGAGGTTAATGGCTTCACAGGTGTGTACATGTACATAATAGGAGGTTAATGGCCACAAAGCAATCATTGATGCAGACTGGAGAACCCAAAGGCTCACACAATGAAAACAAAATGCAATTGCCTGCTTAATTACCAGCCGCCCTATTGAGGGGCATTTCCACATGGTCTGCTGATTAGAAGCCAACTATTAAGTATTGTACCCTTATTCACCAGCACGTTAATGGAGCATGGTTGGATGCCCACACGGTGCAGGGTGATGAATTACTTCCAAGCTGACCAGTAGCACAACCTTTGAATATATTTAAATGACATCACTCCTCGCACAGCCACAGACGTCATTTGGTGAACACACAATTACGGCATTAGAATGCCACTTACAAACTGCCTATAAATAAAATCACTTCTGAACTGGACCGCAGTGAATAACCAGGTACCCCTGCAGAGGATAAAGCATAAAAATACCTGTCATTGGTAAAATTAGGTCTGATTGCGTCCCATAGAGTATGCAGTTCCATCAGCCGGAACGTTGGCAGCTCCAATGTGATCACAGATATGCCAGATCATCTATATAATGGCATTCTGTATGTGTAGAATGGCCTATTAAACATAATCATAGGGAATACACATAATGCTGTTGGAGCTGAAGCTCATGGAATTCCATGGATGCAATCGGAAGCAATTTTACAAAGAGGTATTAGGTCTGGGGGTGAGGCTAGGTCTGGGGATGAGACTAGGTTGGTGGTGAGACTGAAGACAATTCAATACAAAAAAACTTCTTCTACAGGTAGCTCCTACAGATAGCTCCTTCTACAGATAGCTTCTTCTACAGGTAGCTCCTACAGATGGCTCCTTCTACAGATAGCTCCTTCTATATCTTCAACACCCACTCAATGGCTCCCCAAACCATCACAGGCCTGTTGCAGCTCATATCCCTGTCCTACAAGCCGCCATGTTTATCTTAAGTGCACTGTCATTTGGTGATCACACAGCTAGCCATGCTATACTATTGGCACCTAAATGTGTTATGAACTTTGCCTACATATATATATAGAGCGTTCACACCAGCCAAATATACACGTCACCCAAGAAGTCTCAGAATTAATTTATAAGGTTGATTGTAAACATCTTCTAAGGATTGTAAATAGCATTAGCGGGTCTAAATATCAAGTCATCTTCTCCAGTGTGTACATGTACCAAGACCTGTCATGTCTCCTCCAGTGTGTACCAAGACCTGTCATGTCTCCTCCAGTGTGTACCAAGACCTGTCATGTCTCCTCCAGTGTGTACCAAGACCTGTCATGTCTCCTCCAGTGTGTACCAAGACCTGTCATGGCTCCCCCAGTGTGTACCAAGACCTGTCATGGCTCCCCCAGTGTGTATCAAGACCTGTCATGTCTCCTCCAGTGTGTACCAAGACCTGTCATGTCTCCTCCAGTGTGTACCAAGACCTGTCATGGCTCCCCCAGTGTGTACCAAGACCTGTCATGTCTCCTCCAGTGTGTACCAAGACCTGTCATGGCTCCCCCAGTGTGTATCAAGACCTGTCATGTCTCCTCCAGTGTGTACCAAGACCTGTCATGTCTCCTCCAGTGTGTACCAAGACCTGTCATGTCTCCTCCAGTGTGTACCAAGACCTGTCATGTCTCCCCCAGTGTGTACCAAGACCTGTCATGTCTCCCCCAGTGTGTACCAAGACCTGTCATGGCTCCCCCAGTGTGTATCAAGACCTGTCATGTCTCCTCCAGTGTGTACCAAGACCTGTCATGTCTCCTCCAGTGTGTACCAAGACCTGTCATGTCTCCTCCAGTGTGTACCAAGACCTGTCATGTCTCCTCCAGTGTGTACCAAGACCTGTCATGTCTCCTCCAGTATGTACCAAGACCTGTCATGTCTCCTCCAGTGTGTACCAAGACCTGTCATGGCTCCCCCAGTGTGTACCAAGACCTGTCATGTCTCCTCCAGTATGTACCAAGACCTGTCATGTCTCCTCCAGTGTGTACCAAGACCTGTCATGGCTCCCCCAGTGTGTACCAAGACCTGTCATGTCTCCTCCAGTGTGTACCAAGACCTGTCATGGCTCCCCCAGTGTGTACCAAGACCTGTCATGTCTCCTCCAGTGTGTACCAAGACCTGTCATGGCTCCCCCAGTGTGTATCAAGACCTGTCATGTCTCCTCCAGTGTGTACCAAGACCTGTCATGTCTCCTCCAGTATGTACCAAGACCTGTCATGTCTCCTCCAGTGTGTACCAAGACCTGTCATGTCTCCTCCAGTATGTACCAAGACCTGTCATGTCTCCTCCAGTGTGTACCAAGACCTGTCATGGCTCCCCCAGTGTGTACCAAGACCTATCATGTCTCCTCCAGTGTGTACCAAGACCTGTCATGGCTCCCCCAGTGTGTACCAAGACCTGTCATGTCTCCTCCAGTGTGTACCAAGACCTGTCATGGCTCCCCCAGTGTGTATCAAGACCTGTCATGTCTCCTCCAGTGTGTACCAAGACCTGTCATGTCTCCTCCAGTATGTACCAAGACCTGTCATGTCTCCTCCAGTGTGTACCAAGACCTGTCATGTCTCCTCCAGTATGTACCAAGACCTGTCATGTCTCCTCCAGTGTGTACCAAGACCTGTCATGGCTCCCCCAGTGTGTACCAAGACCTATCATGTCTCCTCCAGTGTGTACCAAGACCTGTCATGGCTCCCCCAGTGTGTACCAAGACCTGTCATGTCTCCTCCAGTGTGTACCAAGACCTATCATGTCTCCTCCAGTGTGTACCAAGACCTGTCATGGCTCCCCCAGTGTGTACCAAGACCTGTCATGTCTCCTCCAGTGTGTACCAAGAGATGTCATGTCTCCCCCATGGATGTCTCTGTCACAGTAACCAATATGCTCCACAGTGTGTACAGACATGTATTACATCATGCACATACATGTACTAAGCAACAGCAAGACCAGAAAGCCACTTAGGTAATTTTTATGTATGAAAGAATTATAGAAACCTCAACCATAAAAACTGCTTTTAGGTAACTATTAATTTCTTAGTACTTCAACAATGGGGTAGTACTGATTGTACAGGGAGTGGTCCAGTGCAATACAATGGGTGGTCCAACACACAATTTGGCCTACATGCACACGTACATGTATACATTTCTTTTAGGTAACCACTAATTCATGTAAGTGGGTAATACTACAGGTGTACAGGAAAGAGTGTACTACAGACAGCTGGGGTGGTGTTATAGATAGCTGGTGCTCCAGACAGGATGGTGCTATAGGTAGAGTGGTGCTCCAAACAGGATGGTGCTATAGGTAGAGTGGTGATGGTGCTATATGCAGAGTGGTGCTTGGCAGGGGTTGTGCTATAGACCTGCTGTGGTTATTAATACACTGGTTAATAACCCTGGTTACAATTGTGCTGGTTATGAATATCTGACCATTAATACAATAATCTGTACTGTTCTGGTTATTATATATACACATGTATGCTTAGTACAAAAACACCTCATCAACCTTGGTTCATGCACAAACATACGGCAACCAAATGTATCAGGATTCTGAAATTACTCACAAAAAAATAATTAATTATTATTGTAATCCAGTTTAATCGCAAATATGCAATTACATACCACAGACAAATTCTTACTTATTAAAGCATCCCAGTCCTTTCAGGATTACAGACAGATTTCAAGATTAAGCCAGGGATATTGGTGGTACCAGGGTCACATGACATTACTGTTTAATGGAATATAGTGCACAGACTACTTTTAAAATTTTGATCTCTACCATAATGGCACTTAGAGTAAGTCACAGGAATGCAGCCATTGTTCTGCAGCTCAGACTTTGCAATGCACTACACTCCCATCTTATTCCCACTACAGTTTCCTGCGATGCCAGAAAATTGCAAACTGCAAACGTCAAGAATATTTTGGCTGACCCTAACTGATGTACATTGTAACTGACACATACTTATACTGGTCAACCTTCATACAATGTAGGCCACTGAATAACAGGGTACACTACACGGGGGCTATACAGTGCAACACTACACAGGACTTATACAATCAATAGGTATAGATCACATGACTGCTATATTCAGTGACGCACTACATAAGACTTATACAATCATCAGGTATAGATCACATGACTGCTATCTTCAGCATGGTCCCACTTAATTATTCCAATTGCATATTAAAGCAGACTGAGCACAAACTGGCTCTACCAAACTGACTGTGGATAAGAGGATACTGGGCCAGCTCACAGAGGAGCCGAGACTGGCTATAGTATGTCTGAACAGACGACCTCTAGCACATAGACTGGGCTACCTCTAGTCCACAGACGGGGCTACCTCTAGCACACAGACTGGGCTACCTCTTGCACACAGACTGAGCTATCTCTAGCATACACACTGGGCTATCTCTAGCACACAGGACTGGGCTACCTCTAGCACACAGACTGGACTATCTCTAGCACACAGACTGAGCTATCTCTAGCCCACAGACTGGGCTATCTCTAGCACACAGACTGGGCTATCTCTAGCACACAGACTGGGCTATCTCTAGCACACAGACTGGGCTATCTCTAGCACACAGACAGGGCTATCTCTTACACACACACTGGGCTACCTCTAGCACACAGACTGGGCTATCTCTAGCACACAGACTGAGCTATCTCTAGCACACAGACTGGGCTATCTCTAGCACACAGACTGAGCTATCTCTAGCACACAGACTGGGCTATCTCTAGCACACAGACTGGGCTATCTCTAGCATACAGACAGGGCTATCTCTAGCACACAGACTGAGCTATCTCTAGCACACAGACTGGGCTATCTCTAGCACACAGACTGAGCTATCTCTAGCACACAGACTGGGC
Source organism: Spongilla lacustris (assembly GCA_949361645.1). Classification (NCBI taxonomy): domain Eukaryota; kingdom Metazoa; phylum Porifera; class Demospongiae; order Spongillida; family Spongillidae; genus Spongilla; species Spongilla lacustris. The sequence goes on along the minus strand of OX442437.1, from coordinate 2,016,175 downwards.
TATCTCTAGCACACAGACTGGGCTATCTCTAGCACAAAGACAGGGCTATCTCTAGCACACACACTGGGCTACCTCTAGCACACAGACCAGGCAACCTCTAGCACACAGACTGGACTATCTCTAGCACACAGACTGGGCTACCTCTAGCACACAGACTGGGCTACCTCTAGCACACAGACTGAGCAACCTCTAGCACACAGGCTGGGCTACCTCTAGCACACAGACTGGGCTACCTCTAGCACACACACTGAGCTACCTCTAGCACACAGACAGGGCTACCTCTAGCACACAGACAGGGCTACCTCTAGCCCACAGACTGAGCTATCTCTAGCACACAGACTGGGCTACCTTTAGCACATAGACTGAGCTATCTCTAGCACACAGACTGGGCTACCTCTAGCACACAGACAGGGCTACCTCTAGCACACAGACAGGGCTACCTCTAGCACACAGACTGTGCTATCTCTAGCACACAGACTGAGCTATCTCTAGCACACAGACTCGGCTACCTCTAGCACACAGACTGAGCTACCTTTAGCACACAGACTGGGCTATCTCTAGTCCACAGACTGGGCTACCTCTAGCACACAGACTGGGCTATCTCTAGCACACATACTGAGCTACCTCTAGCACACAGACTGAGCTACCTCTAGCACACACACACTGGGCTACCTCTAGCACACAGACTGGGCTATCTCTAGCACTTAGACTGGGCTACCTCTAGCACACAGACTGGGCTATCTCTAGCACACAGACTGAGCTATCTCTAGCACACAGACTGAGCTATCTCTAGCACACAGACTGGGCTATCTCTAGCACACAGACAGGGCTACCTCTAGCACACAGACTGAGCTATCTCTAGTCCACAGACTGAGCTACCTCTAGCACACACACTGGGCTATCTCTAGCACACAGACAGGGCTACCTCTAGCACACAGACTGAGCTATCTCTAGCACACAGACTGAGCTATCTCTAGCACACACACACTGGGCTACCTCTAGCACACAGACTCGGCTACCTCTAGTCAACAGACAGGGCTACCTCTAGCACACAGACTGGGCTACCTCTAGTCCACAGACTGGGCTACCTCTAGTCCACAGACTGGGCTACCTCTAGTCCACAGACTGGGCTACCTCTAGCACAAAAAGACAGGGCTATCTCTAGTACACAGACTGGGCTATCTCTAGCACACAGACTGGGCTACCTCTAGCACACAGACTGGGCTACCTCTAGCACATAGACTGAGCAACCTCTAGCACACAGACTGGGCTACCTCTTACACACAGACTGGGCTATCTCTAGCACACAGACTGGGCTACCTCTAGCACACAGACAGGGCTACCTCTAGCCCACAGACTGGGCTACCTCTTACACACAGACTGGGCTATCTCTAGCACACAGACTGGGCTACGTCTAGCACACACACTGGGCTACCTCTAGCACACAGACTGGGCTACCTCTAGCACACAGACTGGGCTACGTCTAGCACACACACTGGGCTACCTCTAGCACACAGACTGGGCTACCTCTAGCACACAGACAGGGCTATCTCTAGCACACAGACTGGGCTACCCCTAGCACACACACTGGGCTACCTCTAGCACACAGACTGGGCTACCTCTAGCACACAGACAGGGCTATCTCTAGCACACAGACTGGGCTACCTCTAGCCCACAGACTGGGCTACCTCTAGCCCACAGACTGGGCTACCTCTAGCACACAGACTGGGCTATCTCTAGCACACAGACTGGGCTACCCCTAGCACACAAACTGGGCTACCCCTAGCACACATACTGGGCTACCTCTAGCACACAGACTGGGCTACCTCTAGCACACAGACTGGGCTACCTCTAGCACACAGACAGGGCTACCTCTAGCACACAGACTGAGCTACCTCTAGCCCACAGACTGGGCTACCTCTAGCACACACACTGGGCTACCTCTAGCACACAGACTGGGCTACCTCTAGCACACACACTGGGCTACCTCTAGCACACAGACAGGGCTACCTCTAGCACACAGACTGAGCTATCTCTAGCACACAGACTGGGCTATCTCTAGCACACAGACTGAGCTACCTCTAGCACACAGACTGGGCTACCTCTAGCACACAGACTGGGCTACCTCTAGCACACACACTGGGCTACCTCTAGCACACACACTGGGCTACCTCTAGCACACAGACAGGGCTACCTCTAGCACACAGACTAAGCTATCTCTAGCACACAGACTGAGCTACCTCTAGCACACAGACTGGGCTACCTCTAGCACACAGACTGGGCTACCTCTAGCACACAGACTGGGCTACCTCTAGCACACAGACTGGGCTACCTCTAGCACACAGACAGGGCTACCTCTAGCACACACACTGGGCTACCTCTAGCACACAGACTGGGCTATCTCTAGCACACAGACAGGGCTACCTCTAGCACACAGACTGGGCTATCTCTAGCACACAGACGCTACCTCTAGCACACAGACTGGGCTACCTCTAGCACACAGACTGGGCTACCTCTAGCACACAGACTGGGCTACCTCTAGCACACAGACAGGGCTATCTCTAGCACACAGACTGGGCTACCTCTAGCACACAGACTGGGCTACCTCTAGCACACAGACAGGGCTATCTCTAGCACACAGACTGAGCTATCTCTAGCACACAGACTGGGCTACCTCTAGCACACAGACTGGGCTACCTCTAGCACACAGACTGGGCTACCTCTAGCACACAGACTGGGCTACCTCTAGCACACAGACAGGGCTACCTCTAGCACACAGACAGGGCTACCTCTAGCACACAGACTGAGCTACCCCTAGCACACAGACTGAGCTACCTCTAGCACACACACTGGGTTACCTCTAGCACACACACTGGGCTACCTCTAGCACTTAGACAGGGCTACCTCTAGCACACAGACAGGGCTACCTCTAGCACACACACTGGGTTACCTCTAGCACACACACTGGGCTATCTCTAGCACACAGACTGGGCTACCTCTAGCACACAGACGGGGCTACCTCTAGCACACACACTGGGTTACCTCTAGCACACACACTGGGCTACCTCTAGCACTTAGACAGGGCTACCTCTAGCACACAGACAGGGCTACTTCTAACGCACACACTGGGCTACCTCTAGCACTTAGACAGGGCTACCTCTAGCACAGACTGCTATCTCTTGCACACAGACTGGGCTATCTCTAGCACACAGACTGAGCTATCTCTAGCACACACACATTGGGCTACCTCTAGCACACAGACTGGGCTATCTCTAGCACACAGACTGGGCAACCTCTAGCACACACACTGGGTTACCTCTAGCACTTAGACAGGGCTATCTCTAGCACACAGACTGAGCTATCTCTAGCACACAGACTGGGCTATCTCTAGCACACAGACTGGGCTATCTCTAGCACACAGACTGGGCAACCTCTAGCACACAGACTGGGCTACCTCTAGCACACAGACTGGGCTATCTCTAGCACACAGACTGGGCTATCTCTAGCACACAGACTGAGCTATCTCTAGCACACAGACTGGGCTACCTCTAGCACACAGACTGGGCTATCTCTAGCACACAGACTGAGCTATCTCTAGCACACAGACTGGGCTACCTCTAGCACACAGACTGAGCTATCTCTAGCACACATACTGAGCTACCTCTAGCACACAGACTGAGCTACCTCTAGCACACAGACTGGGCTACCTCTAGCACACAGACTGGGCTACCTCTAGCACACAGACTGGGCTACCTCTAGCACACAGAGCAGACTGCCTCTAGCACACAGACTGGGCTACCTCTAGCACACAGAGCAGACTGCCTCTAGTAATGTTATTTTGAATACAGATAAGATAAAACTGAAGACTAGTGGACAACAGTATTACATTACTGATTCACCCAACACGCACTAGGTTTTAAGTTTAGAACAGAAAGGGATCAGTGTTTGTGGTTTTACAACAAACGAGCACTGGAGTCGCTTGACTAAGCATGCACAAAAACGATGATATATGCAAGTCTTGTACGCAAGTACATGTAGATCAGTGAATTATCATATGTATAATGCACTATAGTACTGCGCCATTATACTTTTCGTACATACGCAAGCACACACACACACACACACACACACACACACACACACACATACACACATACGCAAGCACACACACACACACACACATACACACAAAACTTACTGCGTTCACTCCGTAATCGTCTTATCTTAACCGGTTTGCAGCTAGGTCTGCCAACGTCTGAAGTTGTGCGCAAGTTAAGGTTATTATTGTACCGGAATCATATTGGTGGTGAATGGTTGAAAACTCAATTTAACGCGCATTTACGTGTCGAGTGGGTGTTTCCTCTGCAACCAAATACGATACATACATATTATATTATTACCATTACATTGCAGGGCTGCTTTAATAACCCCGGCCTCATGGTTCATGAATGAATTCCATTGGTTATCATATGATGTTAGCTGTTAGATTTTCTGCTGCTACATATATATGCATGCATTATACTGAACTGAAAACAATCTGAAAAGCGATTGGATATAACCCCTTGTTGAATTTACAAAAAGATGGAAGTACATAGAACAGCGTATCTATGGATCCATTACAGGATGGTGGTGCTAGCTGAATAACTGTCATCATCAGTTGTCAGCTTATTTGTTTGTATGTACACCATTTCAAACTGCTACTGAGCATTGCATGCATACTGGGACTTGTACTGCCACAGCCTGGGAAATGGGATCGAATTACCGTTTCAAGCATTTCAAATGTTTACTTATATCCCCTCTCAGCTAGAAGGCATAATCATGTGAGCAATACATAAATGAACCATAACCATAAGCTGCCACTGAAGCCCAAACTGAGAACCTACTTGCAGTGGAGATTATCTGGGCATGCCTGTGGACTGTTTTGAAGCAAGATGTCCCCACATGCTAGCTTGTGGCTACAAGT
>OX442437.1:1902255-2011012 GCA_949361645.1 Spongilla lacustris | reverse complement strand
GGTCCAGGATAGGGTATCTCTAGGCCCAGGATAGGGTACCTTTAGGTCCAGGTTAGGGTACATTCAGTACATGCATTGTGTACCTGTAGTTCCAGGGACTTGATATTAAATAACATGCGTTTGCGGTACAAATAAAAAGCCTTGGTGTACAAATACAATTGGTGTCTACTGATGAGACACCAAGCACAGGGTCAGGTCCATTATGTCTTGATCAGCAGCCCTTCGTGTCTCCCATTATACTGTTGCTTGGCGAGCCTCCAATAATGCTACCAAATATGAAATACATTACCCAGCCTGAGATATCACTTATTCCACATCATCACCAGTATCTGCTGAAATATATGGAGACAAATTATTACATCAAGATTTTAATTGGCCTTGAATGTATAAATAACTTACTTCCATTGAATTTCTGTCATGTACATATATGTAGCCAATCAGCCCAAAACTAATTTCCATTGATTAAAAAGACAAACTATCATCTTTGCATTACCTATTTCCTCAAGTGCTTGAGTCTCCAGGCCAGTTCTTTACTAAATTAGCAATTAAAGTGCTTGTAATTCTTGCCCATTGTAAAATACATACAAAGTACAAGGTCCCAGGCTACCTCCTTGCCCCTCCCCTCTGCTTGATTGGCTCTGAAGAGCAGGATTAACTATCCAGGCCCGTAGCCAGTAAGTCTGGCAGGGGTGGGATCTATTAGTAGGACTGCCGGCGTTTGGCCACGTAGGAAACTTGAGTGGGGTTCTACTATAACTTGGGGGGGGGGAAACTCAGGCATCAAACGGGGAAAGGGAAGGGGAGGGGGGAATTGGCCGATCCCCGGGCCTGTCTATATCCAATCATCAGGGCAATTAACCTTGTAGATAAAATCACAACTTGCCCACACTTGAGGCTATACTATAGTTAGTACTCTTCTCTTAAATCCTGACGCTATAGGATGGATTTTAGTGGCACTTGATTTTGCTGTAGTTTTGTGAGAACTGGAGAGGGGACATGCAGGCTCACAAAATTCAAAGGATGCCACTGGCAGGCTGAAATTTAACATACACACATGCATGTATGTCTATGAAACAATTTCCTCTGTAAGAGTTTTTTTAAAATTTTTGTAACCTACGTTATATATGACCTCGTTGTTGACACTGTCATAAAAATCTTCCACATACACCACTTTCTAGCACGGTAGTGTCATCAATCATTTTGCCTTGTGTATTATAAGAGCCACCATGCATGTTACCATGACTTATATATCGAATTCATCCTCATCTTCTCTGGCTTCAGACAGCAATGAACAAGCACCGGGCCAGGCCTCCCTCCATAGGTGTAGAAGATTTGGTGAATAAAACTGTTCCTAAAGAATACGTGCTATATAGTCTAATTCAACGTTATTGTAACGGGTATCAACTATGCCAGAGAGCAACACACATATACAAACTCGAGAACACCAAAAACTCTCTATTGTCACTTAGCAACACATGTTTTATGCATGTTCGCATAGCATGCGTAAGCACGCACGATTATTACCTAATACTAATTACGTCATTGAGTTCTTGGTTACATAACTTCCCCCTTAAGAATCTTGCGTCCTCGCAAGACAGTAGTTATGAGAATCCGGCCTGGTAATGATCTGGAGGCCTCCTAAATCTCTCTGGATTTCGCCTAAAATTTTCTGTACGTACCAGAGGCTCTCTCTCATTTCCTCTCCCTGCATCAATTTCCTCATTTCCTTCCTCCTCATTCAGCAGATCAGCTTCATCATATCTCTCTTCAGCCTCAAACATTATGATACCTCCATTGGTTTGATTCCTGTCAGTAGAAATAGAATGCTGTGGTTGAGAAGTTTCAGTTCCTTCTGGGTCACTTAAGCATAATTTGAGACGATTCTTGTGAACCACCTGTTTCTCCAGTAAGTTGAATTCGGTAATTAACTGCACTCAACTTGTCTAGAATGGTGTATGGTCCCCTCCATAACGAAGACAATTTTTTAGTTGTACCACTCTTCACTGCTGGTACAAAAAGCCACACTCTGTCACCCACATGTAAGGTCTCTTCCACAACCCTTTTGTCTGAAACTTGTTTTTGCTTCCAATGAGCCTTTCTGTTTCTTTGACGCACTTCTAAAATTGCCATATGCATTGAGGCTCGGGTATGTTTTTTGTTTCAGACAGAGGTTTTCCTAATATCACATCAATTGGCAAATTAGGAGACCGTCCAAATGACACCATAAATGGTGTATACCCTGTACATTCATGAACAGCAGTTTGATATGCTAATAGCACCTTCTGCAGGTGATCATCCCAGTCTCTTTGATGGCTGGAAACCATTTTGGACAGTGAGCCTTCTAGTGTCCTATTGAAACGCTCTACTTGGCCATTTCCTTGTGGGTGATAAGCAGTCGTTTGAGTGCGTTTGATACCTAGCTGATCACACAGAGATTGAATCATCTCGCTGACAAAATTTGAGCCCTTGTCCGGCACTGTGCATTACTTCGGGTACACCATATCTGCAAACTATCTCATCAGTCAGAACTTTCGCCAGTGTGAGGCTATCAGTTTTGACTAAAGGAAATGCCTCTACCCATTTGCTAAATAGGTCTGTCACCACTAGAATGTATTTATTTCCCTTCATGCTTGTAGGCAAGGACCCATAATATCCCATGACAGTTTCTGGAAAGGATAATCAGCATTGATAGTACCAAGTGGGGCTTGCGACTCTGGCACTGGTTGGTTACGCCTTTGACATTGCTCACATTTTACAACTGCAGTACGAATATCCTGCTCATATCCAGGCCAAAAAAATCGTTCACTGATTTTCTCAAAGGTCTTGTAGATGCCAAAATGTCCTGACTTCACATGAGAATTTGATCAAAAATGAATTTTCTTAAAGATTAAGGCACTACAATCTGTGTCCTGGGCTTAGTGCTGCTTTTTCGCGATTGGCGACATAAAACTCCATTTATGATCATAAATTTGTGCCATCTTTCCAGTTCGCATGAAAGCTGCTTGCCTTCTTTCAATGTCCTAATGATGTTAGCAGTAAATTCATCAGATGCCTGTTCACGCTTCAACTCTTCAACATCCCCAAGATATGTAATGCTATTCACGAGTACCAAGCCATCATCTTCAGCTATGTTGGATGCAGATATAATGTGACTCGCTTTTATGGTTTCTTCTGATGATGGTCTCTGAGACAGTCCATCTGCATTAGCATTGTTCTTTCCAGATCTGTACCTGATTAACATGTCAAATTGTTGAAGGTACAGAAGCCAACGTGTAAGCCTCCCTCCAGTATCTTTCAGTCCCCTTAGCGACGTTAATGGGTTGTGGTCCGTCAACAACATGAACTGCTTGCCATAGAGATAAGGAAAAAACTCCTTGATTGCTGCAACAGCTGCCAATGCCTCCCTTTCAATTGTTGAGTAATTCCTTTCAGCTTTATTAAGTTGCCAGCTCCAATAAGCAATAACTTTTTCCTCACCTTCCACATCTTGACTTAACACTGCACCAATTGCTGTACCAGAAGCATCTGTGGCCACGATGAATGGATGGTTGAATTGAGGATAAGCTAGTATAGGTGGAGTAGTTAATTTCTGTTTCAATGACACAAAAGCATTTTGGCATTCTTGGTTCCATTGATATCCTTCTCCACTCTTACTAGTCAGCTTATGCAAAGGTTCAGCGATGCTAGAATAGCCCTTGATGAACCTGCGGTAATAGTTGGAAAGGCCAAGAAATTGCCTCAACTGCTTTAAATCAGTTGGTACTGGAAACTCAAGCACTGCACTAACCTTATCAGGGTAAATCAGGCATTCCTCATAAGTTAGACCAGCAAGGACACATTCCATCAATCTCTCAAACGTAGCTGGAGCATTAGTTAAACCAAATGGCATCACATTGAACTCAAAGTGACCATCACGGGTAGAAAAGGCTGTTTTCTCCTTATCACCCTCTTCTACCTCCACTTGCCAATAACCAGACGCTAAATCCAAAGTACTAAACATCTGCGCACCTGCTAAAGCTTCCAGTGTTTCATCAATTTGTGGTAATGGATATGCATCCTTGAAAGTTACTTCATTTAACTTCCTAAAGTCCACACAGAACCTCCATGAACCATCTTTTTTTTTTGACCATGACAATGGGAGAAGACCAAGGACTACTGCTTTTTCTTATCACCCCTTGCTTCAACATTTTCTTTATTTCAGCACTAACTGTATCTTGCAGTGAATGTGGTATTCTCTGCAAGTGCTCTCTAATGGGTGTCCCTCTTGTCTTTATTGAATGTTTGACCACTGTTGTTCTGCCCAAAGGACTCCCCTCAGATGCAAAAAGTCCCCGAAACTCCCATATCAGGTTCTTTAATTTCTGTTTTTCCACTGTTTTAAGATCAGGCCCATTTAAATCAACTTCAGGCATTTGATCGTTCTGTGTGGCATTGGAAATCTGATCAGGATCATCCTCAATGTTCATGATGCACTGGCCTGCATGCAGACGAAAACGTCCCACTTGAGTGCCTTTGTACAACATGACGTCTTCATGGCCAATGTTGGTAATGTTTATAGGAACCTCATTGTTTGCATCAACCTTACTGAGGCTACGTGCTAAAAGCAACCCTTTCTTAATGCTGCTTGGCTCAATTAACCCTTCTTCACCCTTCAACCCACTACAGCTATTTAGCTTCCCCTTGATTAGGATTTGTGATCTTGCTGGAAGCTTCATCGTCTCAGCCATGCTAACACCCAACTCCATATCACAGTTTTCAATCACTTTCCCATGCGGCACAGTCTGCTTAGGAACTTCCATGCGAGACTGTTCGCCCGAAGACCGCAACGTCAATTTACTGTTACAACAGTCGATAAGTGTAGGATGACAAGAGAGGAAATCCATGCCCAGTAAACACTCAACAGTAAGCTGCCTGACTACAACGAATACATGGTTTGTACATACTCTGTCTAATGACACTTCCAGTTCTACGCTTCCTACAACGTCAAGTGGACTGCCATTTGCCCCTATTGTAAACGGAGCGTCCCGAGTTATTTTCACGCTGTTGGGTAAGACGGTATGACATATGACACTAATTGCAGCACCCGTGTCAATCAAAAAGTTAACAGGACGTTTGCCAATGAGCCCCCTCGCGCGCATCGTTGAACAATTTGTCCCAAGTACAAGAAACGGACTCACCCTTGTTTCATCCCGTTGTGCTTCACGACCCCGAACTGCTGATGGACAGTTCCTTTGAATATGGCCTTCTTTGTTGCAGTGGTAGCAACGCCTATAGTGTCTTGCCAGTGTCTCTGTGGCGATGACGTTACATGTTTCTCTTCCAGACGAGATTCCAAAGCGTCAATCCTGTTTATCACTTTTTCGAGCATATCCCGTAGGCTGTCCTGTGTTCCTGTCTGCAGTGCCTGGACGTTTAATCCATCACCTCTATGGAACCCCAACACTCGTTCTACTCGAATTGCACTTCTCACTGCCTGGTCCAAGTCATCATGGTCGTTATCACGGTTCAAAAGCACCTGTCTGGCAATCTCTGGTAGCAATCCCGAAATAAAACGTCCGAAGAAAACGCTAGACGTATCAACACAATCCTTAGGGTAAGCCTCCATGAACAGCTTGCGTAGAGATAACTCAAAGTCCCTTACAGATTCGTTGGACTCCTGCCGTCTCTCGCCAAACTTTTTTGCTGCGGCTAATGGATCCTTCGTTAGGCCAGCCCTGTCTGCTAATGCTTTCTTCATCGTACCAGTGTCAGCTTTTTCTGCCGTCGTGCATGAGAGTAGTGAATTTTGATGTAGAATTGTTTTCAAAGTGCTCATTAGAAATTATTAATGGGTTCTGTACCTGTAGGTGTAATTGGATGTCTTTGCGATTGTGATAACTGATGTATTATATTATGCAACGCGCATGCGCATGCTAGTATTTAAGTGTTGCCGCATTGGATTTTGACAGATTAAAATTGGTACTTTAGCCGAGTTACTACATAACTGGCGACGAGGGTGTTCATGGCACTCTTTGGAGCGGTTGGAGAATATGTGGAGGGGGAGGAAGACTGGTCAACAATACGTCGAAAGGCTTGGGCACTTCTTCGGGGCTAACGGAGTGAGTGATGCAAGTAAGAAGCGCTCAGTTCTTCTTTCCACCATAGGGCCGAAAGCGTACCAGACGCTAGCTAGTCTGGTTGCGCCAGAGACACCGGGAGGCAAGACGTACGATGAACTGATAAAATTGATGGCAGAGCATTTAAGTCCCAAGCCGCCGGTAATAGTCCAGCGGTACAGGTTCCATAGCAGGGTCAGGCAACAAGGCGAGTCGGTAAGTGTGTACGTAACGCAGCTTAAGGAGCTAGCTCGGAAGTGTGAGTTTGGTGATGCCCTTAACGATATGCTGCGAGACAGACTAGTATGTGGCATTAACGACGAGCGAGTGCAAAAGAGACTCTTAGTTGAGGTAAATTTGACGTTTGATTCAGCCCTTAAGATTTCCCAAGGTTGCGAAGTGGCAAAACGGTGCGCAAATGAAATACACAGTGGACGCTCTCAGGAGTTGGCCGAGCACCAAAACCAACAGGTACATGCTGTAACTCCTGGACGACCTCAGTGGAGAACAGGTCCTGGAACTGGAACCCCGAGGTGTTACAGGTGTCTGCGGAGGGACCACGCTCCTGATAAGTGCCCACATCGAAGTGCTGAGTGTTTTGGGTGTGGCAAAAGAGGTCATATTCGGAGGGCGTGTAAACAAGTACAAGCGAAGGCTGGGGGAATCCAGCCATCTCGGCGAGGAGTACAGGTGTTGCAAGAGGAGTCAGAAGACCTAGAGGAGGAAGGAGACAGTACTAACGCACTCCAACAATTGCGTATACAAGGTGTATTGTGCAAAATCAATAATGAACCCATTCAATTGCAGGTGTCTATCGATGGAGTATTGGTCACAATGGAGCTAGACACAGGAGCCGCTGTATCTATTGTTTCGGAATCAACATTCCGGCGCCTATGGTCAGGGAAGGTCTTAGAGAGGTCAGGAATTCGGTTGTGTACATATTCTGGTGAGTCATTAAAAGTGATAGGTAAATGTATAAATGGGAAGCAGACGTGAAGTACAATAACCAAACAGATAAATTGTCAGTAATTGTGTTGGAGGGAGCAGGACCATCACTTTTGGGGAGAGACTGGCTACACCGCTTTAGGATTGACTGGAAGTCTTTGTTTGTTATACAGAAGGGTGCTTCATTAGAAAATGTATTGACAAAGTATGAAATGGTGTTTAAGGAAGGGCTAGGTACAGTGCTAGGCTATGAAGCAAAACTAGTTATGAAAGAAAATGCAGTACCTCGATTTTGCAAAGCTCGACCAGTGCCATATGCCATTAAAGAAAAGATTGAGAAAGAACTAAATAAACTAGTTCAAGAGGGTATATTACAACCAGTTGAACTGTCGGAGTGGGCAGCACCAATTGTTCCTGTGGTGAAGCCTGATCAATCTATTAGAATATGTGGTGACTTCCGGCTAACTGTAAACCAGGCCTTAGAAACTGAACGGTATCCACTGCCAAAAATTGAAGATATATTGGCCTCATTGGCAGGTGGGGAAAGGTTTACCAAGTTAGATTTGAGTAAAGCATATCTGCAGGTCCAACTGGATGAGGCTTCCAGAAAATTTATGGTAATTAATACACATAAAGGATTATTCCAATATACTAGGATGCCTTTTGGGGTGTCATCAGCTCCTAGTATATTTCAGAGGATAATGGACAGTGTACTTCAGGGGATCCCAAAGGTGATTGTGTATATTGATGACATTTTAATAGCAGGCAGTACTGACAAAGAACATTTGGAGACACTTGAAAAAGTTCTGTATAAGTTAAAAGAAGCTGGTATTCACCTCAACAAAGATAAATGCTTCTTTTTGCAGGAGTCAGTTGTGTATTTGGGATACAAAATTGATAAAAATGGTATTCATCCCTTGGCAGAAAAGGTAGAAGCAGTGAAGAATGCACCAGAGCCTAAGAATATAACAGAGTTAAAATCGTATTTGGGGCTTCTGACATACTACTCTTGGTTTCTTCCACGCATGGCAACCATGCTGGCACAATTGTACAGGCTACTGCAGGCTAAGATTCCATGGAATTGGACACAGAAGGAGAAAATGACCTTTGAGAACTCAAAGAATTTGCTACTGTCTGCCAAGGTACTTGTACATTTTGACCCCAATAAGGAATTGATTTTAGCATGTGATGCTTCATCTTATGGTGTGGGTGCCGTACTGTCCCATAAAATGTCAGATGGTACAGAGCGACCCATTGCATTTGCTTCTCGTACACTGTCTAGTGCAGAAAAAAACTATTCACAACTTGAAAAGGAGGGGCTTGCTTGCATATTTGGTGTAAAGCGGTTTCATTTGTATTTATATGGAAGAAATTTTACAATTGTAACTGATCACAAACCATTGTTGCAGCTATTTGACCCCCAAAGGGGAATCCCTATGCAGGTGTCAGGGAGAATACAAAGGTGGATAATGACTCTAGCAGTGTACAAGTACAAGTTGGTTTTCAAGAAAACTGAAGAGCATGGTAATGCAGATGCATTGAGCCGGCTACCAATGGACGGGAAGCAAATTGAAGAGGAAGAAGAAATACCCACAGAATTGGTCCTACTTTTTGAAAGTCTAAAGGACTCACCAGTAGACTGTTCACAAGTGAAGCATTGGACTAAGAAAGATCCAATCTTGTCACAAGTATTGCAGTATATATTGGCAGGGTGGCCACTACATCTGCCTTCAGAGGCATCACAGACCCTGTTATCTTTCTGGCAACGTCGAATGGAGCTATCAACTCATGATGGTTGTATCCTTTGGGGTAATCGGGTGGTTGTCCCAGAAAAAGGAAGAAATTATGTATTGCAAGAGTTGCATGGGGGACACCCAGGAATATCTAGAATGAAAAGCTTGTCTAGAACATTTGTATGGTGGCCGGGAATAGATAAAGATATTGAAATGCTGGTTTCCAAATGTCCTCAGTGTCAGGCTGCAAGACCATCACCACCAGTGGCTCCCTTACAACCTTGGAGTTGGCCTACCAGACCATGGGCAAGATTACACATAGATTATGCAGGCCCTGTCGAAGGGCAGATGTTGCTGGTGGTGATCGATGCTCATTCAAAGTGGATCGAAGTGGAGGTCGGGAAAGATGCTACTGCAGAGGCAACTATCCAGCGACTGCGAACAATATTTTCAAGGTTTGGAATACCAGAAACAGTGATGACGGATAATGGGCCATGTTTTTCAAGCAGGGAGTTTCATGACTTCCTTAAAAATAATTGTGTGACACACATTAGGTCAGCACCACATCATCCGTCTTCTAACGGAATGGCAGAAAGGGCTGTGCAAACTGTGAAGCAGGGAGTAAAGAAGATGACAACTGGAACACTCAGAGATAAGTTGGCAAGATTCTTATTTCAGTACAGAATTACCCCCCAGACGACCACTGGTGTCTCTCCTGCTGAACTTCTGTATGGCAGAAGGCTCCGATCCCGTTTAGATGCATTGCATCCAAATTTAGCGGAAAGAGTGGAAAGGAGGCAGCAGGGACAAAAGGCAGCACACGATACCAATGCAGTTGAAAGGAGTTTTCAAGAACAGGAAAGCGTATATGTGAAATATTATGCGCGGGGGGGGCAGATGGAAATGGGTGCCTGGGAAAATCACAAAATGCAAGGGGCCATTATCGTTTGATGTGGTGTTAGAAAATGGGATTGTGTGCAGAAGACACCAAGATCAACTAAGGAAGCGAGCAGGCGAGGCTGATGATACGTGGATGGGAGACAGATTATCGACTGATGTGGCTGCAGAAGATCCAGAACTCAATAATGGAGCGCAAGATGAGCAAGAGGAAGATGCCAATAATTCAGTGGTGGGCGATGAGCCTGAGATTGACGAAGAAATAGATCAAGAAGCCCGCCCACCAGTCATCGTGCAACAAGCACCAGACCGAAGATATCCCAGCAGGAACAGACGGCAGCCTGAACGGTATCAAGCAGGGTTTTCTTGAGAAGGAAGAAAGATGTGATAACTGATGTATTATATTATGCAACGCGCATGCGCATGCTAGTATTTAAGTGTTGCCGCATTGGATTTTGACAGATTAAAATTGGTACTTTAGCCGAGTTACTACAGCGATGTCGAGTTAGGTTACAAAGCATCACTAGTTTTGTATGTGTTTTATGAATTTGATTAATACCTAGTGATGTTGAATCTACAGTTGTGTTTCAGATGGTGTCCATCTTAATGAATATAAGTGTGTGTATGTGTGATGTGGCGCGATTCATTATAGCCCTCATTGACTCTGCAAGACTTTTCTGCAAGATTTATAAGGTCTTAAATGAAAGATTGCTGTCAGGATACCTGCGTGCATGGTAGCCTGGAGTGTGATTTTGAGTTTTGCTTAATTAAATGTGTTGATTACAAAAGCCTCACAGTGGTTTTTTTCAAGCTAGGGAGTGCACGTAATATTCGATAAGTCTATAGGGATAGTGTGATGCTGAACTTTATACATGCTAATAATGTCTGCTGTTTTAAAAAGCCTCATGTTTTGTGTATTTGTTGTAGTCTTACAAATTAATTTAGTTGCCCCTATAGCCATGGTGTGTGATTGAGTGACATGCTTCAGTTTCAGTAAGAAAAGTCTTACTGTGCCTCTTACCTTTGAGGCCAACAACTAGTGTGTACATGTACATGCAGTCTTAAAAAGAGAAGTGTCATGGCTGTAGATGTGTATGAGTTTTTGCTCATTAGTATTTAACTCATCACTGATTAATAGCATCTAACAAACACAGGATGATTATCGCCATTGTCAATAAGATAAGCGTCTTAATTCATTTACCACCTGGGCCTAGCTACATTGCTCAATGACTACAATTGCTTAAAACCTTACTAAATTGCCTTTTAAAAGCATGCTTTGAGACTTTTCTAAAAAAACTCCATCAGCACAACTTAAACTTACAGACAATTAAACCTTGCAAGCCATAAAATAGCCACTTAAAAAAGACGAATGCACAATGCTCATACATGAAAGGACTATTAATAATAAAAATCATTTTGGACACCACTCAACATCACAAAGACCTGCTGAGGGTCATAAAATATGGCACCCAAATAAATACAAGAACTGCTTTTAATAGCACTTGTAACAGAGCTGAATAGCACCCTACCAAAAAATTCAACATTTCCTTACAAGGCTGATAAGAATGCACAAAGCTGTTACAGAACCCATGAGACTTTGCAAAAGAACAATTCAAAATTAGACACACGTAAAAAGAGAAGTGTCATGGCTGTAGATGTGTATGAGTTTTTGCTCATTAGTATTTAACTCACCACTGATTAATAGCATCTAACAAACACAGGATGATTATCGCCATTGTCAATAAGATAAGCGTCTTAATTCATTTACCACCTGGGCCTAGCTACATTGCTCAATGACTACAATTGCTTAAACCTTACTAAATTGCCTTTTAAAAGCATGCTTTGAGACTTTTCTAAAAAAACTCCATCAGCACAACTTAAACTTACAGACAATTAAACCTTGCAAGCCATAAAATAGCCACTTAAAAAAGACGAATGCACAATGCTCATACATGAAAGGACTATTAATAATAATAATCATTTTGGACACCACTCAACATCACAAAGACCTGCTGAGGGTAATAAAATATGGCACCCAAATAAATACATAGACTGCTTTTAATAGCACTTGTAACAGAGCTGAATAACACCCTACCAAAAAATTCAACATTTCCTTACAAGGCTGATAAGAATGCACAAAGCTGTTACAGAACCCATGAGACTTTGCAAAAGAACAATTCAAAATTAGACACACGTAAATGAACACACACGACCATCTAGAATGCAACTCAACGTCACATAACACCAGTCTGTGCCCTAAAGAGGAACTAAACTCTTAAAGAACTCAGGCTTTTGTACTGAACTCTTATGACACTTTAATGGTCCTACTGTGCTAATATGTAAAGGTACCTCTATAACTGTGGCACCTGGTGACAGGGTGTGCCCATCAGGCTAAGTCACCAAGGTAGTGCTGGCTGCCCTTGGGTGCAATCAGATGTGCCACTATACCATGATGCAGCTGTGCTGCCCAAGTGTAACCCCCCCCCCCCCCCCCCCCCCCGAAATTCAGTCTGGTCATCGATATAGCTGGAACCAAACATAAGAACGGGATAGTTTGTTTAGAGGGAGAGTTGCAGACAGAGAGGCAGGCTTGACCTGCTAACCTTAAACAAAGCCCTCTTTCAACACGCTATATGCTATCTAAGGAATCAGAACATTAAACCTTGTTTACTTAACAAATCATTTAAAAACAAAATTTTGCAAAGCTCTTAGACAACCCATGACCTCGAGTCAGCACTTTTTTTAAAATGAACATGTTGAACACTGACAACTCAACATTGCAGAAGCAAGTTATAGGCCCTGCAAAATAATATAGGACAATTAATGTAGACACGTGACACCTGCGCACTATCAGTTCGAAGGACGATACGTCGGTTAAAGTTATGTTCAAGCGCGTTAACGTTGCTTCCATGGAGCCCGGGTATATAAGCAGCAGACTGTAGATTTGTTGTAATATCAAGCAAGCTTGGAAGAATACTTATTTATCACTTTTTTTTTCATATATGATTTGCATAAGGGATAACATGCAAACCGTAGTTTTTATGATTTATATCTGCAAACAGAACTGTGTAACCTTTCTATATTAACCCGAAACCGGCTAGAGATCGAGGTGCTTGTAGTTTGGATATGACGAAAGATGTCGTACATTGTACTCTAAACATTCGTAAAATTTAGCCAATAATGACATCATAGTGATGTAAACTAGACCTAGACAAACCAGAGCACGTGAACAACGTGTTTAATATATAATGTTGTCATAGATACGGTAGCTTCAGCACATTTGCGCGCGGTTAGTCAAAAAGTGGAAGGGAGCTAAATGGACCGTAATCCAGACGTTCGTACAGTAAGTTATGGCGTGTCGGTGAAACGTTAAACGCATTCTTTATTTCGTTTTTAAGGCGGGAATAACCAAGCCTCGCGGTCATGGCGCCAAGGAATGCCTCGTGCTACCTCAAGACAGGCCGTTGACTCCAGAAGACGTGAAGCGCTTCAGAGGCTCAGCTCACCCAGAAGTCGGCAAGCCGCGCATATCGTACTCATTACAGTCTAAGGAACCTCCTGTCTCTATGGCAAGTAGTGACGAAGTCTGCTACGGCATGCCCTCTTACCATGAGTCCTGCGATGTACGTACGCCTCACCCCCCCCCCCCCCCCCCCCCCCCCCCCCATATTCATGTAGCAGTAACACACCGACCACTTTCCCCTCTTTTAGGTCAGAGATCTTTTGAATCCCTCTCGAGCGACAGCGTATCAACAGAAGCAGCCGCTCTCCTCTCTTGACAACAAGAAGCCACCTGTTGGTGTGTGCTGCGTGTGTGTATTTGTGTGCGACCGTCAAGTGTAAACATGGCCTGGGCCCGCCTGCGTGCTTCGGTGTTGTTGACTTTTTTCAGGGTCAACATTCAACAGCATCCCAAAGGACATTCCGGAAGGCGTGAAGGCCAAGTCGTGCAAGGCGTCGGGGAGGGAAGACATCGCAGGCAGCCTCCTGTATCCCTCCAAGACGTGTTACGAAGAGGGTCAGAAAGAAAGGGAACGTTCCGTTAGAGCATCGGGGAGAGAAGACACCGCTGGAGACATCCTGTACCCATCAAAGACGTGTTACGAAGAGG
Organism: Spongilla lacustris; assembly: GCA_949361645.1. Lineage (NCBI taxonomy): Eukaryota > Metazoa > Porifera > Demospongiae > Spongillida > Spongillidae > Spongilla > Spongilla lacustris. The sequence continues at coordinate 1,997,231 of OX442437.1, read as the reverse complement.
GGCGTGAGCGGGACCCTTACAGAAAGAACCACAGCAGCAAGGAAGTTGGCGGGACTGTCGATCGTAACTATGATTGGTCCAAGACGGACAGGAAAATGGCATACGGGGTCCCAACACCTCACGACAACAGCGGTGTGCAGGTCCGAGATGCCATGAACTGGGGGCAGAACTAGGGTTGTGGCCCATCGGGAGCCCGCTTATTCATACTACTTTGTATAGCATATATGATGCAAGGGGCAGTATATCACTTTATTCTACATGTACACAGTGAATGAACTGATATCCGTACATCAATGTGTTGGCATGACGGCATTGTAGCTGGATGTCAATATTACATCATTAAATTATAATCATAATAATTATCATATGCATTCCGATCCGTCACATACAGCCACGCCGTGCTCATCATTTTATATATGGAACCCCCCTATATACATCCCTGACTTGTTTATAATAACCCCACAAATTTTGGGGGATTGATGTACAATATTACTTGATCCTTCATCAATCCTACACTGAAAAATTAATTTATAAATGGCGATTAGAATTACTAGTACGTATGACGCTAGCCCAATTGAATTTCACGTGTTGATTGCATAAGTACAGGGCCGGTGAGAGCTGTAGTGAGGCCCGGGGTCCCCCTTGACATTGGCCAAATACAAGTTTTATACATCCGTAGTACATGTACTTTTAAACTGCATGCTACTGTTTAGCCATAATACAATACAATTTTGGACCGCGGGGGCCCCTATTATACCTTGGGGCCCGGGGTAAGTAAGTAACCCCCCCCCCCCCCCCCCCCTCTCCTCACCGGCCCTGCATAAGTATGCTGTTATTCTACGTTATTAATAGCTGTCACGCCATAAATGGTCCGGGCTATAACCGGTCCGACCGGACCGTCCATGCATGGTGCTACACCCATGGTTTCCCTCTGCTACATATGGTCCCCCTTTTGCAGTCACAAAAATGTCAACCAGAGAATGACTTACGAGTTAAGAAACATATCCGTGCCATATTTCTCGGGAAGAGCATGCACCGAGCTGTTTTTAAAATGAGTGGCGAGTACGTATATCAGCAAAAAGGAATGTATTGTGACAAATTCGATGACATACAACTCTTCATGCGTGCACAGATTTCCTTCGTTACGCTCAATGTTCTAAAACTTCCAAGCGCAGTATCGGACTGAGCCGGAGATACCATTTGCAACGACATGCATCAAACTTAACTTAAGATAATCAATTTACAGCTAATCATTTTGAGACAGTTATACATGACTGTATGTAACGTGTCGTATTGGTATGTGTACTGTGTCAATCTGCTGACAGTATTCGTATGTATAGTGGCGGATCCAGGGGGAGAGGGGGTTGAGGACGGCTCCCCCCCCCCCCCCCCCCCCCCCCCCTCCCCCCCCGCCGCAGATGGTCGGCCCCTGATTAGATTGGATCCACTTATCATGCGCATAAATGATGCGCGAAGCTAGCTATCGTATACTAATAAACTATATTTGGCGTGGGGGGAAGGGAGACCTTCTATGGCACCATGGATGGTCCTAGAGGGATCGTTCACGGCGCCACGGATGGTCCGGGGGGACCATCTGCAGTTACCATGGATGGTCCGGGGGGGCCAATTATTGGGGGGGGGGGGGGGGGGGACCATCCGTTGTGTGACAGACCAACAAAATTCGGCTCATAGCAGTTTATGGAAAGCAATAAATTTTCTACACCGTTCTGAGTCTTCTGACCATGTGCTGAAATGGCATTTTAAAAATAATGCGCACGAGGCACTAAATGTATCCATATATGGTAGACCGGAAATCAGACGCGCCCACTGCAACTTTGGGCAGATATGTCGTTCAACAACACCAGTGACCTTGACGACTGTCATTTCCCGGTGTCAGAGAAGACAGCGACCCGCTATGTGGCGACCACTGCATCTTTCGCAGTGATTGGTTCGCTTGGTTGCATGGCTACTATCGTCATGGTGATCCAGTCCAAAGTCTATCGGTCTTACATCCATCGCCTTACTCTGTACCTGGCGATCAGTAGTCTCTTTGCAGCCCTGTCGACGGGTATCGCCGTGTTACCAGTTGACACGAACTCCACCCCGCTGTCTTTGAGAGAAGGTTCGGGCTGGAACGGGACTTGCGCGACATTTGCGTTTCTCGTTCAGTACTTTACCTTCTCTTCGACCTTCGCAACGCTATGGATCTCATCTAACGTGTTTGCATTGGTGATGTGTCGCGTGCCGTTAATAAAGCAATGTAAGTGCGACATCGCAGGATTACTTTTCACCTTCTTGTTGCCTCTGCTCGTTGCTTGGATACCGTTTATCGACGATACGTTCGGTCTGACCACGGTGTGGTGCTGGGTTAAAGACAGATGCTACAAAGGGCCCGACCACTCCCTTGGATTTCAATTTGGAGCTACCGTTGGCCCTGTGTTCGTCCTGTACCTGGGAAGTCTAGTACTGATCGCCTTCATATCCGGGAAGTTCATCGCGGGATACTTTGGAAAGCGCGGGCAACTGAGGCAGAAGCATTGGGAAGTACTGAAGGAATTAATGCCGCTGGTGATTTACGCCCTAGCCTGCTGTCTTGTGTATGTGTTCGGATTGTTCTCATCCCTCTACTTCGTGCTGATAGACAAGCACCATGGAGCCTTAGCAGTGGCGATCATAACATCCTCTTTGCAAACGGTTCGTTTTCTTCTCCCGATTGTCGTGCTGTTGCACCCGAGCGTCAAGCAACGCATAACCGCCAGTTGCAGGAACCTGTTCAAAGGGAGGGGCTCAGCGGGCCGGGATATTTGGTGGGACAGTAAACCCGGCGCAGCCTCAGTGAGCGCAGAGAGGGAGGAGCTGGAGGCCAGTTCGTGTGCCGTCTCCGAAGTAGACCCTATCCTTAAACCATCGCCTTAATGTCTATTTGCATCCTAAAATGTGTACTGTGGTATACTCCTTTACTTTTGTTGCTTCATATCTCATTCCAGCAGTGAGCCTTTTACACAACTTTTAAAAAGGCCCCCTATGGTGGTGCTAACTTGTAATTAAATGTAGCATGAATATGCTAATTTTGGCTGGATGCAATGACCGTCATTGCATGCTTAACTTTGACATCTATACAGCACTGTAAAAGAATAAAACAAAAGTGAGGGGAATACATGTAGTCTGAATAAGTCAGATTTCACCCTCAGTTTATGTACATCAAACCCATGTTGGTAACCACATTTACAGACAAATGCTCTAATTTGCGTACCACTGTACATATATTACAATGCTTTACTGTAGTAGTACACTGCTTGCAATTGAAAGTGATTGAGGGTATGATATAGTAAGTATACCGGCAATATGAAATTATTCATGCATGTGGTTGTATCAGGAAATTTTTTGCAGTAAAATGTCCTCTAATGATATATCATTGCAAATATCCCAAAGAATTATGTAAATCCAAACTGCAACATGGAAAGTGCAATCAATATGCATACTTAATTAATCAAACATCTCCGTTTTGACAAAAACATAGCTGATACATCTTTTCTTTTCTTTCCATCTGCATTACCACTTTGTGGAGTGCAACCGCAGCTTTTGTCCCCTTTACGAATGCCATTCCAACGTTTACGAATCCACTATTCGCGCCTTTAGTGCATTGTTTGCCATGTCCAAATATTGTGGATATGAGTGCATAACTCGATCGGCTTACCATTGTGATTAAAAAAAATCTGATTGCACTATTAAGCTCACTAGCTATAGGTGCTTTAGAGATTTATCACGTTATGAACAAAGGTAATTCATTTATATTATAATTACTGTTTTTTTAAAAAATAGTATGTCTGCATGGCAGGGAAGTTAGGACTATTCCCCTACATAAAATCCCCCCGATATCGTCAATTTAAGTGATCTAAGACTACGCAGACTCAACTTAAAAAAAACAACAACAAAAAACCCCAACATTTAATTGTACTCGTGCCCCTGCCATTACTGCCAATTATCATTCTGGAGGTCACATGATCTATTACTGATTTAAACCGTTGTAGCCCGACCTTCGCGTTTTGGCGGAGGCGAAGGTAGGGTATCAAGCCTATACCAAGATTTGTACCCGTCTGATAGTATTGTGGATATGATGCTCTACACTCGCTATCAATCGCCCCCAAAACGCAAAGGTTGGGCTAATAGAGCCCCGCTGCTGTGGAGTAGGTACTACATATAGGCGTGACTACGAGACTTTAAGCTAGTATCCTGCTCGTTAAGATGCATTGGCGATTCCGTTCCTATATCTAGGCCTATAGCTAGCCTAATACTCATGAGAGCAGACTACAAAATATCTCCTGTCCCATGTCAACCGGCTATAAACTGCAGTTAGGCTGAAGCAGTGATGCCGCGGCCAGCTTTTGACAATCCGGTCACGTTCACGGCTGGCCGTTTGGATATAAACGGTCACGTTCACGGTCAAAGATGGACCGTATGATTTCAATACGGTCACGTACGGCTGGCCGTCAACCGTCAAAATTTTAATACGGTCACGGACGGTCATTATTTATGCTATAGAAGTTTGGCATGCACGTATCAATAGAAATGGTTCATGAACGGTATGCATGGGCATAGCAAAACAAGTGTGAAAGAACAGATTCAATTAACTAAAGGCTTTATTGCAGCTGAGAAAGAGAACTGGCTGGATCCATCCTCCATCTTCACAATGAGTCTCAACTGGGAGAAAACTCGCTCGCACGTGGAATCCACGCGATAACGCGTAATCATGGCAAGTCGCGTCCCCAGACCCACATTCGGCAGCAGCGGATGGATTACATCGCATATTACGAATACATATCAGGCTGGGGACGAGACTATGTCATGGCGAGGGGGACAGCGTAAATAATAAAAATTTAATGGTTCCATAGCCACGTGTTGGTGACAGTCGGGTGGGTTTGCTGCAGACTTCACCGCGCTATCAGGTGGCTTATCCTCAAAGGTTCTTGGAAAGACGACATTTGCCACGCAGGGAAAAAAATCCCCTGCACGTGACGCTAATGACGTGAATAGGCTTAATGGACCGTCAAAAGTTCTGACGGCCACGGACGGCCAGCAAATAAATTTGACGGTCAAGTATTTTTCACGGTTTAATCACGTGATCGGTAAACTTCACGGTCACGGTCACGGTCGGCCGTCAAAAACCGTCAAATGAATACGGTCACGGACGGTCCGTGCTGGCCGCGGCATCACTGGGCTGAAGTAAGGCAGTTAAAAAGATCACTGGTTGCATTGATATATTCTTATTGAAGTTATTGCAAATTAAAAAAAAAATAAGTTGAAAAAAATAAGAGAGTTACGGCAGTAACTCTTATATAGGATTTGTGCCGTATCATGAACATCATTAAAAAACGCGACCCGCGTATAACTCACGAACCGAGAAGCGGATAGTGTAGCTCTTTATTGCTATCGAGCCACAATGGAATGACGATCCTTTTCATGTTTTGTTTAAGTCGCCAGACCGTTTACTTTAAGAGAACAAAAAAGCTCGTAGTTCTCGTCCCCAGACCGTAATTTGTCCATGTCGTCATCGTCGTCGCCTTTATGGGTGAGTATAACTTGAGATAGGAAAGGTTTTAAAGAGCGCCAGTTATACCAATACTACTGTCTGCCCATTGATGTCAGATATACATGTTTGGTATGAAGTTATAATTACGTCCGAGTACCAAAACAAATGCAAGCGTTCCCATGACAATACCGATACGTATAATTAGACATTTATGGTACCATTAACCTTTGCCGTTGTAATAAGAGGTGGGCTGGCGACAGGAAAAGAATTCTGTTGCGGTGCGAGCTTCTAAGAGGCGGCGTACTCAGACGAGAAACGAGCTCCTAAGAGGCAAAGCTTGGCGCGCGAGTTTCGATCTAGAACAGCTGCAAATGTAACATAACTGTAAACATTGTGTTGCTAGGCAATAAACATGGGAATTACAACGGCTTGATTTTGTCATTTACTTGTACATTGTACTACGGGTTGCAAAGTACATGTACACCTGTATACTAGTCACTTATTAAAAAAAAAATTAATGAAACAAGATACAAATACAAGTTAGTGGTATATAGGATTTGAACACTGAGGCAATGGTGGTGTAAAAAGGAAGCGAACAAGAGATCAACGTGCGAAAGTGCTAAATATATGACTTTTCAAAAAATTTTGTACCATCGTTGATCTCTTGTTCCCTTAATTCCTTTTTACACCACCATTGCCTTCAAATCCTATATACCACTAACTTTCTCAGAGAGAATGTTTTTATATCTTGTAAAAATGAAAGCTGTAAATAACCAGCATTAATTGCAGGTGTATGAGCAAGCACATGCATATGATGGAAAAAAATTCGAAAAGCATAAATACTAAAAGTGATGAAAAAGATATATTGCTGTTTGGAGTACGATGCACGTACTTATTGGTAATTTATCGAAGGAATTTCAAGAGAACTGGCATGTGTAAGCCTACCAGTTCCATCCACAGCTAGTTATTGAGCACATGAACTTGGAGTCCATGCATTAAAAAAAAAGTGATTTAATAGTAGGAGTAGTAATGCCGGGTATATATTAATGGAAAATATATTACTTACTTGGGACCTCATGTTTGATACGTAGGTGCACGTACTCTATAATGGAAACCTTTGTAACGAAATCTAAAATGCCTAAAGTCATTGTCACTAATTGAAAAATAGATGAAGCAGAGTAAGAAGGGGAGAATGTTATACATATGACTACTTGCAGATTATACGGATATTAACTTAAAATCCATGAACCTCTTGCATGTACATATACAGTGATGATTTTGTCATTGCTATGAGTAATGTAATAGTAGTTCCATCTGTCTAGAGTTTGTTTCATGTTTAAATCTTAATCTTCATCGCACTGCGCGCATGCGTATACATGTATATTATATGATGCAATGACCTTCTTTGTTATTTTGACTTATAATAGATGAATGTAATTTAATGAAGCAATATTAAGTGCACCTCTATGTAAAATATTCGTCAGACTACATGTATTAAGGTTTTGGTTAAAGTTGCATGCGCACTTATAAATAAATGTCTCTGTATTCAATAGACCGATTTTGTTTTGCACATCCATTCAGTTGCATGCGTATACATTACCGATCGTTTTTATTTTGATCTTTATAATTACGTGGTACTCGCAGGTATCAAGCAAGTAAGGTATTGTTGGAATGTAGAAAAAAAAAATCTAATGTGTGTATCCGTCATTCTTACAGTCAGCCTCAACCACCAGGTTCTAATATGTGTATCTGTCAACTGAGAGTATATATCTGTTACTGACCTGTTTGATTGGCTTGTATAAAAGTCATCAAATAGAGTGAGTTACCGCAAGGTGCTGCATAGCTTAGCTTCAGCCACCTTGTACCCTTGTGCCCCTGGGTTTGTTCATTTGAATTCTGTGGTGAAATTCAATAGAGCACAAGATTGAAGGCATTCTTCAAGTCTATCTTTTAAGGACTACAAAGTCATCACTATCCCAGTGCTCATCCAAAGGTCATTCATCGCCTTAAGCCATGGATGACCTTTTCTGAACCTAGGCTGCAGGACACTCCAAACTGAATGGGTTGAAAGAAGTCAGATGCCTTCTCCTTTACCAGAGCACAAACACCATCTTAAAGTCTCCCCGACAGCAATTGGATGGTTCAGTTTGTTCAAGGCAGTTAGACTGCCACCGGGAAGAAACGTATAGACACTGACAAGGGAGCTTTACCTGATGCCAAAAGATTGACAATATCTATCACTGACAATTATATATATATTGGTGTTGGTAAGGGGATGCTAATAATATATTAGCATCCCCTTACCAACACCAATTGTCACATCTATTACCGTATACAACCACACACAGACTGAAAAGCTTTGTGCACCTCACTGGAGGGAGGAGCAGAAGAACACAAAATATCTGGAGGCCCTTCACAATCAGAACATTCTGTTCATACCCATGACAGTAGAAACATTTGGTGGAGCGATGGGGGTTGGAGAGCAGACCAGTTTTTGCCACTCTTGTGCATGAAGAGAATTTCAGGTCGAACTGGCCAGGCAAAATCATGTGTCATAAACCAATTATACCAAAGATTGGCCATCACATTGCAGAGGCAACATGCCAGAGCAATGTTTACCAGGCAGCCTTTGTAAATTAGAACTTGAGCATGAACGTTTCTGTTTAAAAAAAAAGTATTACGTATTCTGGGTCGCGAAGCGAAGGATGTTTGTGAATTGCCTGGGAGACAGCATTGCTGACATGTGGAAGAAATCCCATATAGTGAAGTAATGGATTGGGTCAGAACAAAGATGTCCTTTGCCATTCTTAGGGCAACTAATCTTTGTCTTCGTGGCTCTAGAACAAAATGGAGGAGAGTGATGGACATTAATGACTAAGTTGTGCAACCTGTTTATGTTTTTTTTTTTACTTTTGGGTTTTATTCTTGTATGTATTACTGCATGCAGTTCAAGTGTATGCATGTTTCTTTTATTCTGCACCTTGTTTTTCCCTATCATAAGGAGATATCTTCAGTAATGTTGAATGCATGGATTAGTTATGCTTTCTTATAACATTAATTTAATGTTAAATACTTGAAATAAATCTGGGACAACTCAGTGCATGCTAATGTATGTGCACATACAGGTATAAGTATGCTTATGAATTGCAATCTCATATAACATTGACTGCACATGCAGGGAATTCATAACTTCAAACTTTATGTTATTCTACTACAGTCGTAGAGCCATTTGATCAGACACTCCAAACAATGATTTTGTGCACTCAAGAACAGTTATTGGGATACAGTTTTTGATACATGCATATTCATATTTGTATACAACCATTTGTGTCATGAACCAACACTTTATACCACCAGGCTCCTTTTGAAATAATGTTTGGAGGGAAAGCAGCTCTTCTTATCGACATAAAGATGCAGATAAAAGGTGTTAATGATGCTCAATGCTTTAATCTAAATACATCTGACATTGAATGAATAACAGATCAAAGACTGGGTAGTACAATAAAAAAGCTAAAATCAACACTGAGAAAGCACAAATCAAAGCAAATGTAAAATTATGATAGGAGACAGGCAAACCCTAAAGCTTATCTAGTAGGGGCTAAAGTTGTTGGATTTTACAAGAAAAAAAAGAGAATAGGTGGCAACCTGAATTGGATATAAGTGGGACCATTCATTATAATAAATAGCCGGGCTTAGAAAGGGTCTGTACTTCCTCACATCAGTTGAAAACCCTGCAAACGTCTTTAAAAGTGTTAAAGGTGTTCACCTTAAACCATACCCACAGCAAATTGCCATTTTGATAAATATGAGAACAGTTCAAATGATGATGGTCCTATAGGAGATGATGGTTTTGGTGTTTTTGTCTATATGGTTATGGTAGATGTGATGGTTTCATAAATGGTAACAGTGAAATGGGATGAGTTGCATGGAGCGCCCGACTACATTTAGGTATAGGACCACTTTTGCCGCGACAGGGAGTAACATGTACAATTTCTATTAAAGCAGTTGAACTGCCATAATCAGCTAGCTTGTTGTATATACAATGATGATGTCCATATACTATTCCAGGCCCGCAGTCATAGAGGGTGCTTTGGGTGCTGAAGCACCGGCCGCTCAATTGTTGTTACCCATTTGAAGGTACATGTACTAAAAAAGGCTGCATGGTCGATCCGTTAATGGGCCGTCGAGATTGGCGGAGAACAGCTCAATGTAGTTAAGGCACGGCTGTTTCAATGCATTGAAAAGAGCGACATTTAGTTTGTTTACATTTACGCCCACAAAAATTTTGAAATACAGCTGTAGTGTTACGTCACTCCATAGCAACCAAAATGAGCGATTTTGGCCGATGGAATGTGCTACTTTTCTATAAAAGAGAACGCCTCGGAAGCTCTGGAACAGATTTAACAAAAGGTTCCACCTATGCAATACGCGATAATATTGGGATTGCGTCTGATAAAGCTTTCCAAATATAGTGATTATGCTATAAACGGAGTAACCTGGTTTGAATGGGACCTACACAATGGCAGTTTACAGAACGTAAGAAGTTACAGTGGGGCAGTGGCTTTTATGGATAATTTCCATATTGGTTGGTCTTCGTTTATCTTCTGCCGCCAAGTGTTGGGTCACCATACGAGCCGAGTAACGCCAAACGCAAAACTGTCAAGAAACGTGTACGCAAGTACGACCAGCATGCAGTATATTGTGGTCACTACATATACAAAAAACGAAACTCCACACAAAATTGTATCACTTCGATTTCTTTGCCCTCTTGATTGGTGGTGGCCTTGCATCCACATTATCAGGAGCTATAGTGATTAAGTGTTCTTTCACTATAAACTTCAACCTTTCTACTGGATTCCGAATACTCCTATAAGTGATGCCCAGAGAATTGAAACGAGCATGGATGAATTCGGATCCTTGCTCTCCAAGCAACCCAAATCCTACACAATATGACTGAATAAATTCTACAGCATGCTCTTCCAGCATGTGCATTTTTATGGGGATGGTTTCTTCTGGAAAGGTTGATCGAAAGTACTTCATAAAGGCAGCAATAGCTTCACCTGCATGTTAGATATACATAAAAAAGTGTATCTTATATGCATACATGGTATAAGATTACCTAGTTCACAACACTTTGCCTCTGATACAAAGTTCTGGTCATATATGTTGTGACATGTTGCTAAATGAGTGAAGGCTGTCTTCATCTTACTTCCGACTTCTATGGCTTGTGGAACAAGAGCAGGTAGCTTGGCTTGTGCCACCTTCACTATAGAAGAGCACAAGATCTCCAGATTGGCGGGCTGCAGATATATAATTTGTAATGTAATGTTATTATGAACATTAAATTACCTGCAGTGTTTTGTGGATGTGATTTCCAACAAAAGTACCTCCATGGTACTGTTGGCGATGAACCCCAAATGATTGGAGTGCTACATCCAATTCTTTGAAAAATGGACCATCACTTTTCTTAAGATCTTTTTTAACTGCTTTTTGTAGAGTGCATATCTTGTTTTGCTGTTTTAATAATTAGTATACATTCACCTCAATACAATATACACAGACAATGTAATGCATGCAAGCAACGTACTGCTGTTTTAATGTCCTTTTTGAGTTTTGCTGATTGACGATCTAAGCCATCAATGATGGCACTTGATTGACCTACAGCCACTGATACAAATGTTTTAAACTGTGTAATTAATGTCAGTTTCTCCTCCTTTTTATTTACATCTTCACTTAGTGTCTGGATTTGTTTTACTAAATTGACAGATTTTGTGTAGGATGATGCAGTGTCTAATGCATGCTCATCGCAGGAATAAATTGCTAGGGTCAAGTCTAGCTTATGACACTCATCTTCTAAAATGTTGAACAGTTTTACAAAGATACCCTGAGTTATATGCAACCCTGGTAAACAAACCTGTAAATATAAGGTATACTTAAAAGAATAAGTACTATACAGATAGGGTGATCTTACTTGTGCTAAAGGAATCTGAATAATGGGTGGTGAAATACAATTGAAAAACTCTTTAGCTTCCTCAATGTTGCCTCCAGAATTTATAAATCTCTGGTTCCAGGATATAATTGACTCAATGGACCTCTTTGAGCTAACTCCTCTGATAGAAGGGTCTACTTTCATCTGTTTGCTAGTAATTTCACAAAATGGGCATGGATGTCGTCCTGATGAAAATATTTTGTTATTTGCGTACAACATACATTATAAAAACCCACCACTGGCACCTGAGAATCCATATGCTTTACTGATAAACTCATAATCACCGCAGAGAAAAAGACGAAATGAATAATCCCTACATTAGGTGCAACTGTAACAATTATTTGAACAATACATGCATGTACATACCTCCAAGTCATGCTTTTCAATGAACTTAATTTGTGTCTGGTATCGATTTAGGATCATGTGTAGATTCATGTAACTGTCACTAGCTTCAAAACATGAGAAGACACATGTGTTTTGAACTGAATTTGGAGAGATGGTATTTACAATTTGAAAATTAAATTTAAAAGATCCTCCACCCTTGTCTCCACCTATTTTCACCCAAATTTCAGTTGCAGGAATTATACCATTGTGCCATGTGAGTCTTCCATTTCTGTAACCAATAATCATGGTAAATTGTTCATTAATGCTATAATTATAATTATACATGTATATACCTGTGACTCTCCTCTAGCAGTTGTACTATCTTTTGTGACAAATCAGGAATAAATGCATGAGGTGCACCTCGTACTTCTTCTCCATCAGTAAGTGGAAATGATAAGGGACAAAGTTCTGCATCAAGGTTTTCACCAACTAGGCTATTGGCAACATCACGCATTATCTTCTCACTTCCTAAATTGATTCCCGATCCTTTAAACCACCTATCATTAGAAAAAAAAAGTACATTAACATAAGAAAATAGTTTACAGCAATTTACCTCCGAAGATCTCTGATCTTGTTCCATGGTATTGCAAGTTCAGCTTTAATTGCTAATACTTGCTGTGCTCCAATTTCGTAAATAATCCCTGCATCCTTTAGCAGTTTTGCTTTCGCATCTTTGTTTAAAGATTTGATCTCTTCAAATAGAAGGGCAGATGATTCATTGGCAGTAAGAATGTTGCATATCTTCTTTGCTTCATTACATCTGCGTTGTAATGTCCTCCTGCTTGCAGTATTCATTAATTTTCTAGGCTTTGTAACTCGCAAAAAGGTGAGAGGCTATATTGTAATAGAGAAACAAATAATTACATTTAATTTAAGATATGAGCAAAACATTACTTGTCCTCCAGTAGGAATGTTAATAACATCAGGGTCTTGGCTGTTAGACAGAAGTTGATGTATAACTGATGCCACTGATGTTTCAGATTGTGATTGTGTAATGTCAGATTGAATAAATGGTGTTATATTAGAATATAATTCTGGCTTTTCAGATGAATTAGGGCCCAATAGTTCAGGTGAGAATTGTGATGAATATGAAACGATAGTTGGAGGTGAAAGTCCTGTAGACATGTGAAAAGGGGGACATGATTGTGATCTTGCAATAACAGTTACATGTACGGGAGAATGAATGACAGGAACATAAATAGGAGATCCTTGTGATACATCAAAATGAGCGTATAAGGGTGGCGATCCAGGTGATATGAAGGCTGATGCTGAAGGTGGAGAATCTACATGTAGTTGTGTGGATTCTGGTGAATAGATGGCTGCAACTGAATGTTTGCAAGGAGAATTTAATGATGTATCAAACTGGCAAGATTGTTGGTACTCAGTTGATGAAATAGAAGATACTGAATTTGGAGGCAATGATGGGAAAACTGGATTTAAATCTGGAGAGCTGGCTGATATATTCAGTCTTGAAACTTGAAAAATGGATTGAGATTCTGGAAAATGCAATTCAGAAGAATCAGATGATCTCTGTTCCAGGCACATTGACAAACATGGCATGCTGGAAGACCCTGGTTGTGTATCTAAATTGTCATATTCAGTGCAATCAGCCGTAAATACTGTTCTTAGCAAACGGATAATAATGTCAGGAGCAGGTTTGAGTGTTGATGGTGTAAGCATTTCTGCATTACAACAGGGACATTGACAGCTTCCAGATGATTTTACCGGCTTTAAAAGACATGGTGCACAGACTACTTTTCTGCATGGGAGCTCTAATGGATGAACTAATCTGCCAAAGCAAAGTGGACACTTCAAATAGGTAGATATGTTTGCACAAATGGGAGGATTAGAGTTGGTTAGTAAAGGTGAAATAGTATCCAAGTGTTCTATCAGCATTGCAGGTGTAATGTTTGAGGATGCTTGTAATGCTTTGCTTTTTTTAATTTTTTTTGGATTGCCCCCTCTTCTACATGACTCAAAATACTGGCATACCTAAATGTACAGAGGTTGTATATAGCATTATTTACATGCATGCATGCACCAGTGTATACCTTGCAACTTTCATTGTGAGCCTCCCACTGATGCACCTTTATAAAACTTCTATAAGGTTTGCCTGAACTTCTGGAAGTTAAAATCTGAGTAATTGCTCTTTTGCAATTGCTACAAAACGATGCAGGGAAAATTAGATGATCATCCTTACTTATATCCAGTCCAAAGGCTAATTGCAACTCGTTAGCGAATTGTACACAGGTGTATGTGACTGTTCTGTACTTTAGCTTTGCACCAAACAGTCTCCTACCACATACCCTGCAGTGTTTATCTAGTTCAGTACGATGAAACTCCATTGCGTTACTCGAGTATTCGTAGAATTCAGTCCGCTTTGTCGGCAAGTACAAAGTAACCCAACGCTTGCAGTATGCAGTAGAATGTTGAGAGAAGCCCGTACAATTGAATATGTATGCGCAACTTACACCTGTAACTTCTGAACAAAATATAAGCACGACAGATCTCCACCCCTTTTCTGAAACTGAACGCACGTGACTATACACTACGACCGAAAAAGTAACATATTAAAGGCTTATTGGGTTATCTGAGACATTATCCAGCTAAAGGAACGCTTAAAGCTAACAAGTATGGGAAAACATAGGATTGTTGTGCATAGTTCGTACAAAAATAAGAACGCCAAAAGTGGCTTCGTTAATGAGCACAAAATAGCAGTTAATGAGCATTAATTATGCGTGTTCTAATTATTGAACTAAATGTCGCGCGGGAAACAGCCGTGAAGGCATGGGACACAATTTTACGCGCACGCCCCGTACGTTTCTTGGTAACAACATGAATTACATCATTCCAGGTTGTTGCAGGCGCGCCGTGCGCGATACACAGATGGAAAACCATTTCTCCATTATGATGTACAAGCGATATGTTTCTTATAAGCATATATGCGGAGCGGCACTCCGTCTAGTTTCTACAGCGGCCGGATTGGTTACGTTAACTATAGATACCGCGCCGACCGCGTTTTAAGGTTAGATAGACGGTGATAGACGCCCGCCACCGGGTCTATATTGCTACTTCATTCACACTATCGTGGTTGCAGATCGTTCTTTCACGTCAGTGTGAGCACGGTGTTACTATTAACTCTCCAATTTTCTTTTTAAATCAGCAGTACATTAAGCCTTTGTGTGAGTGAAGCCAGTACAGCCCTGGAGGGTTTGGCCAGTGCGTGAGGTAGAATGGGGTTAGGTACACATTTCCAGCAGAGAACAGTTTCTGAGGGTGTGGCCTGTATGTGGGGCGTAAAAGGGTTAACAACACTGCAGCAAAGCATAGTCCTTGTGGGTGTGACCTGTATATGAGGTAGGAAAGGGTTAACCACACAGCGGCAGAGCAGAGTCCTTGTGGGTGTGAGGCAGAAAAGGGTTAAGCACACTGCAGCAGAGCATAGTCCTTGTGGGTGTGACCTGTATGTGAGGACTTGTATGTGAGGCAGAAAAGGGTTAAGCGCAATGCGGCAGAGCAGATTCCTTGTGGGTGTGACCTGTATGTGAGGTAGGGAAGGGTTAAGCGCAATGCGACAGAGCAGAGTCCTTGTGGGTGTGACCTGTATGTGAGGCAGGAAAGGGTTAACCGCATTGTGGCAGAGAAGAGTCCTTGTGGGTGTGACCTGTATGTGAGGCAGGGAAGGGTTAAGCGCACTGCGGCAGAGCAGAGTCTATGTGGGTGTGACCTGTATGTGAGGCAGAAAAGGGTTAACCGCATTGCGGCAGAGAAGAGTCCTTGTGGGTGTGACCTCTATGTGAGGCAGGAAAGGGTTAGCCGCACAGTGGCAGAGCAGAGTCCTTGTGGGTGTGACCTGTATGTGAGGCAGAAAAGGGTTAAGCACACTACTGCAGAGCAGAGTCCTTGTGGGTGTGACCTGTATGTGAGGCAGAAAAGGGTTAAGCGCACTACAGCAGAGCAGAGTCCTTGTGGGTGTGACCTGTGTGTGAGGCAGGAAAGGGTTAAGCGCACTGCAGCAGAGCAGAGTCCTTGTGGGTGTGACCTGTATGTGAGGCAGAAAAGGGTTAAGCACACTACAGCAGAGCAGAGTCCTTGTGGGTGTGACCTGTATGTGAGGCAGAAAAAGGTTAAGCACACTACAGCAGAGCAGAGTCCTTGTGGGTGTGACCTGTATGTGAGGCAGGAAAGGGTTAAGCGCACTGCGGCAGAGCAGAGTCCTTGTGGGTGTGACCTGTATATGAGGCAGAAAAGGGTTAACCGCATTGCGGCAGAGAAGAGTCCTTGTGGGTGTGACCTGTATGTGAGGCAGGAAAGGGTTAGCCGCACAGCGGCAGAGCAGAGTCCTTGTGGGTGTGACCTGTATGTGAGGCAGGAAAGGGTTAAGCGCACTGCGGCAGAGCAGAGTCCTTGTGGGTGTGACCTGTATATGAGGCAGAAAAGGGTTAACCGCATTGCGGCAGAGAAGAGTCCTTGTGGGTGTGACCTGTATTGAGGCAGGAAAGGGTTAGCCGCACAGCGGCAGAGCAGAGTCCTTGTGGGTGTGACCTTATGTGAGGCAGAAAAGGGTTAAGCGCACTACAGCAGAGCAGAATCCTTGTGGGTGTGACCTGTATGTGAGGACCTGTATGTGAGGCAGTAAAGGGTAAACCACATTGCGGCAGAGCAGAGTCCTTGTGGGTGTGACCTCTATGTGAGGCAGGAAAGGGTTAAGCGCACTGCGGCAGAGCGGAGTCCTTGTGGGTGTGACCTGTATGTGAGGCAGAAAAGGGTTAACCGCATTTCGGCAGAGAAGAGGCCTTGTGGGTGTGACCTGTATGTGAGGCAGGAAAGGGTTAACCGCACAGCGGCAGAGCAGAGTCCTTGTGGGTGTGACCTGTATGTGAGGCAGAAAAGGGTTAAGCACACTACAGCAGAGCAGAGTCCTTGTGGGTGTGACCTGTATGTGAGGCAGAAAAGGATTAAGCGCACTACAGCAGAGCAGAGTCCTTGTGGGTGTGACCTGTATGTGAGAGGCCCTGAGGGTGTGGCCCATTGGCTACAGAGATTTCTTATAATTTGTACGCACGTATTTATACAATGTACATGTATACTATTAGTATTTATAGCGCGGCTTTACTAGGTACTCATACGCTTGGAAGTTACCGTTGATTGGTCGATCGCATATCAAGCTAGATTGACCGTCATCGGTAACACCAGCTGCATTTGAATAGGCGACGTAGATCTATAGCTATATATTGAGGTTTGGTACACATTTCCGTGGCAGAGAAGAGTCCGGGCCCTGTATTGAGGTTAAGCACACATTTTCGGCAAAGAAGATGTTGTACGTGCGCTTCATACACGTATTTGTATACACACCTACCTTAGCGCGGCTTGTACACTTGGAAGTTACCGCTGATTGATCGATCGTATTCAAGCTAGATTGACCTTCATCGGTAACAGCAGCTGCAAATAAGATGATTGGCTGAAATGTACGTAATAACCACACCCCACTTATATGGCCGCTTTTTGGCCGCATAGATGATGGTGCTTAACTTCAGAACGACTTGCCGAATCAAAAACACAAATAGATGAAGTCCTGGTAACAACCTGGTTGTTCAAGAGGGACTATATTTTGTTATGGCGGGTGGAACTTGTAATTCATACAATGGATGGGCTCGCAATATTGTAATAAAAATTAGTAAACAAAAAAATTAGTGCCGCAGGCTCCCTGTTTTTTGCATTGTTCATGATTACTAGAATACGATGTACTCTTTTCCCAAGCATTGCGAGTTAGGCAAACGTTTGGTGCATACGCTAGTCCATATTTCGTGAACATTAGCCCACTTTTTACCGGCGGCCTTTTGCATAACATTATGTTAAGGAAATAGTTTTGTAAACCAGCAGGTGGCGATGCGCGCGTAGTTGCTATGACAACATAATATGTTTACATGATGTACAAATGACATGACAAGACAACAACATGATAAACAAAGCATTTGATTGTTCATTCTTGAAGTGGTAGATGTTGAAAGTTGCCACTTGGAGGTCTTCATTTTCTAGCTCCATTCAAAAGTTGTGTCCCATGCCTTAACTACATTGAGAGCGAGAAAGGGAGAGGAAAAGAGCTGCCGCTAGCTGCTCTAGCCTTGACAACTTCCTATCCACTAAGAAAAAAAGCTGCACAGCCGCTATATCACTTCATCTTGTCCTGTTTTCGAGCCAGAGCCTGTAACTCTACTTGCAAAAGTGGCAGTCCTGACACCATGCAGCAACCAACCGTGAGAGTTGAGACACCAAGTGCATGGAAGTAAGAGCACACGAATAACTGATGAGCCGCAGTCAGACATAGAGTATGAGGGGCAGACCGCTAGTGTATACCTGCAGGAGAATTGTTACATGGAGAGCTGCGCAACGATATTGGAACCGCGTGTTTCAACGTGCTAAATCACCAAATGCCTTTGCTGTTGCAGTCCAAGCCTTGTCCACTGCATGCAGAGACGTTTTCCCTCAGTGGTAAAAACGCATGATTATACTTCAGTTTTCCAGTTAATTCAACCTAAATGGTTACTCCAGTACTCATGCATGGATGATGTATAGCATATCAGTTGATGGCAAGTTCTGTGCTATATATATAATTATAATATAATTATAACTGATTATAATTATGTATATTCGTAGTGCAAGTGCATGCATTTCGACGACTTAATAATTACATGACCATGAGATACTGTATGTGAAAGGAGAGACTGGCCAATCTAGCATTGCTGCACATTCACTACGAGCAGAAAATTGATGTTGACATAGTTGTGGACACTTTTGCACGTCTTCATCCAAGACGATTGGAGTTAGAGTCATTAAATGAGCTTTGTTACAGTATTTAGTAATCCATACTGAGTTATGCAAAAGAGATTACTAATCTTATGTATAAGTATAATAATAGCACCCACCAAGAGAAAAGTCTGGCTACGGGCTCAGTTGTATTCAGTATGCATGCATTAATGAGAACCCATTTGGTAAAGTGTTTGCAAGACAGCAAAATGAGTCCATGCAGCCATGATTTAATATTACAAAAATGTGAACGGACGTTCGAAATTAAAGATTTGCAGTTACATGCATGGTCATGCATGGATCTTAAGCTTCTTGCCCACAAGAATGTCGCTCCTCTGAAATCAACAGGGTTTAACATTTCTTTGTTGTCTACATCATAGAACCCTCCATCTGATTCTCCACTGCATGAATAGCACTATGTCAAAATGTTTCACATCTTGCTCACCTTCCAAAAAGTAATATACCACTTTGGATCGCTCCTCCTTTGCTACTAAGCATGCAGAAGCAGATCGTGAAGTTGATGTACGGTTTGTTTTTAACTAAAGCGTCCATAAACTCATCCAGTTTCTTATCTTCCTCTCAGTGCTCTAGCTCGTTTTTCCTTTCTGATTCAATTCAGTATAGTGTTAGTGTCGTACCCAGACCCAAATGTACGTGAGCATTATCGCGTACGTTACGGAGGTCTGGCCAACTGGTCGAAGAAAAGTTGTTCTCGGAATGTCATCGATAATTTGGATTGTCATAGCAACGGCTACGTCATCACGATAAAACGTGGGGTGTTTAAGTGTGTCTGTCTTTGTGTCCAAACGATTTTTGGAAAAATTAGCGTCATTGTGACGTTAGGGGGGGGGGGGGGGGGGGGGGGGGGAGAGGCTATGACGCTAAGAAAAACATTATTGTCCGCAAGTATTGTTTTTATAATTAGCCAGCTGCAGCGTTGACTCTAATGGCAGCAGTTATGTCTATTCAGACTACACTGCACATTGAGTAATGTTTCATGCTACTAATCTAACAAAGACTCAATGACGTAAGAGGGGGGAGGGGGGGTTAATATGTTAACGTCACAATGACGCTAATTTTTCCAAAAAATAGCTTGGACAAGCCCCCTAAGCGACACAGAAAAGGCTACCACCGCAACAGGCCCGTTGAGAGCCAGGTTGGGGCCCGGGGAAGGACGCTCACGCGGGGGCCCCCCTGACCCTGTAGGCTGAAACTATCAGAGATAATCTCTGCTACTATGCATTGTTCTAAAACATGCAGGCTGAAAGATTAATGGACTAAATTTAATCGATTTTATCTCAGTGCGAAACGTTCGTCCGGCGCCGCGACTTTAGAATATAATCGACAAATTAATGACGATTAAAAGCCTACATGTACATGCATTACCAAATGAAAAAGCTCCAATGAAAGGTATAAATACAAACTACAGACGATAGCGGTGTTCAGTGACTGCCGACAGACTAGTTATCTTTGGCCTAGTGTACTGGGATATATGTCACATTGTCACCAGGGATGCCATGCACATGCATGCACTCACAGTGCCGCTTTTCTATCCTTCCTGGCTGCAAATGTGTCAATGCCGGATTGAATCGTAATCAATTGTCTTTGCTAATTCTGATTCAATGCAAAGCAGGGCTAAGCCTTGAAGTCGTTCCTGTGCCATTGTCGATCTGCCGTATGATTTTATTCGCTTCAGCTGACTAAAGCTTCTTTCTGCAGATGCCACGGTGACTGGCAAGGTGCAAAATATCCGCAGGCTGATGCAAACGTTAGGGAACAAAGATTCCAGGCGCACGTCATGCAGCTTGTTCAGCAACTGTAAAGGGGACAGCTGTGCGTCTCCAAGATTGGCAAGACTGATCTTCTTCAACAAAATCATCTCTTCCACAAGATCCTTAGATACATCACTTTTGTACATGGCACAAAAACCTGTGACAGCAGAGGTCAAGTCTTCATCTGACAAAGACAGGAATTTATATAGGAAGCCAAACAGGCTGTCAATGCGTTTAGCAGTCTCAAATCTAGTAGTCAGTCCCAGTATGACAGCATCGCTCAAACGGTAAAAGACGCTAATGCGAAATTCACATTCAAAATATAATAAATTCTCTACCTCGAATTTTTTTCCCCATGTCAGTACGGACTAACAGTGGCAGTGAGTGAAAAATTCAGTGCTCGATCGAAGACGAGAGGGTCGTCGCACACAAATGACACAATTGAAAAAAAAAAAAAAAATTGTTAGGGATCGCGGGGCCCCCTTTGAGCCGCGGGGCCCGGGGTAGTGTACCCCCTTACCCCCCCCCCCCCCCCCCCCCCCCCCCTTCTCGACGGCACTGCACCGCAATGATAGTCTCAGAGTGGTGACTAAAAAGTGATTCACGACAGATTTTAGACATATTTCGTAATGAGTCCTTTCCTACCGAAATGGCTTTACCTTTGGTTTTAGACACATGCCGCGTACGCACGATCAAGCACCAGGCTCCTCTCTGTAGTGTGGAATGCTATTAGAATCTAATGGACCCTTTGCATGAAAGATCAGAAGTATGATAAACGTCACGTCCGGAGTAAAAACCACAGCGGTTGCCTAGAGACATTTTATCACGTTCGCGGACCTTTGCTTAATAAAATGGCAATGCTCGGAGTCATTCGGACAGTGATCCTTCGGCCGATCCAGTTCCTGGTCAAACTATGCTGCCAACAGTAAGCTTGACAGAGTCTGACATACCCGGAGCCTTTTAAAATTGATGGCTTTAAAAAGGCTCTGGGTGTGTCAGACTCGGTCAAACTTTCTGTTGGCAGCATAGTTTGATCAGGAACTGGATCGGCCGAAGGATCAATATCTGAGCGGGAAGGAATGACTTCGAGCATTGCCATTTTATTACGCAAAGGTCCGCGAACGTGACACGATGTCTCTAGGCATCCGCTGTAGTTTTTACTCCAGACGTGACGTTTATCGTACTTCCGATCTTTCATACAAAGGGCCATAACCGTGACGTCACGCGAGCTCTCGATTCTGATTGGAGCACCAACATTCCGGCGCACTAGAACAACTTCCTTCGACTTGTTGGCCAGACCAATTAAAGCGATACCATGGTTACGTACGTTTGGGTCTGGGTATTCTTACCGTTGGAACAGCTTCCCCACATGCATGCATTAATGAGAACTCATTTGGTAAAGTGTTTGCAAGACAGCAAAATGAGTCCATGAAGTGGCCCCTGCTCGATCCGTTTGCCACGTTTACCACTTAATATTACAAAAATGCGAACGGACGTTCGAAATTAAAGATTTGCTGTTACGTGGATCTTCTGTTTGCCCACAAGAATGTCGTTTCTCTGAAATCAACCGGGGTTTAACATTTCTTGGTTGTCTATACGTCATAGAACCCTCCATCTGATTCTCCACTGCATCCATATGGATAGCACTATGTCAAAAATTTTCCACATCTTGCCCACCTTCCAAAACGTATGTACCACTTTGGGTCGCGCCTCCTTTGCTACTGTGCAGAAGCTGATCGTGAAGTGATGTACGGTTTGTTTTTAACTAAAGCGCCATAAACTCACCCAGTTTCATATCTTACTCTCAGTACTCTCGCTCGCTTTCCTTTCTGATTCAATTCAATTATACCTGAATAGAGTTCTATTATGGCAGGCATGTAATAATAGTCTCGTTCCCAGGTGAGTAATATGAAGATTACCGTTGATGAGCAGAACAGCTACTTCTACATGTACACCCTAATTCAGTTAATTGCATTACTGCACGTGGTAATCGTCAATAGTCACTTGCAATAATGCAATTACTGAATTAGTTTTTTATTATTTTTATGCCAGTTGAACAAACTATGTGCACTTTTTCCCGCTCGATACACGCCAATGACATAACAACCGCCTCACGAGCGGGACGCGATTTGCCAAAATCATTGGCGCGAATCGAGCGGGGAAAAGTGGACGTAGTTTGTTCAACTGTATCTCCGTAACGGATGGCATAGAAATTAACGAACAGAACAAATCGATAGGTATATAGGAACTCTGTACCTACAAACCGAATTTGAAGCGATTTGATTATTCTTACCTCAAGTTATGGCGGGTTTGAACCCGGTCTGGTATCGAACGTTGCAATACTGGTGTGCATGGAGCAAGCGCAAGACTCCAAAATGTAATTTATTATAGAGAAATGGTGTAGTATGAATGTTGAAAATATGAAGTCGATAGCGTTTCAGTAGCGTTCGGAAGATATAGCGATTCAAACAAGAAGCGTTTTAATAACATTATAATGTTATAAAACATCGGACATTTTCGCGGAAACTGTCCCATATATACATGTATATTAGCAGCAATAGGATCGTTAAAGTATTTAGGGTGAAAACAGCCAGAGAACTGGCCTTACCCCCAACTTTCCACCCGGGGCTACCCGGACCCCAAACAGTGAAGAAAATCCCCACCTGCATCGAAAATTGAATGGCCGAGTCCCGAGTCCCCTTCGCATATACAAAAATGCTTAATGAATTCAGTGGCTCGCCTTATTAGGCTATTCTGCATTCTGGGTTCTCCAGAAAATAATTGATTGCTATTCTTTATTGGACGTTCATAGTTATTATTAAGAAACATGATTATTACGTATCAGCCGGTATGCTACTTCATAATATATATATATATAATTATAGTTATTATTAAGAAACATGATTATTACTATCAGTTAATTGTGTGCACTTTACACGATAATTGGTACTTGGTGTGGAATGTGGTGCCCACTGTTGAGGAACTTCGACTACTTCTGCTCAGTTATCCAATGCTTTCCATGCCAACGTGCGACAGCCGCGACGCCTCTATCTACCATCAATCGGAAAAGGCGTTCATCTCGCTCTGTCTTTTCCAAGTAATACATCCACCCTTGAACACCATGTATAACGGGTTCCAAGGTGTGACGCGCGTACTCCTGGCGTGCGAGTTTCGAGGGGTAGTCCACGCCATTATCACGAAGGCGCTCGAGGTAGTACCCAATCCATAGGCGTCGGAACCGGGGGGGCAGAGGGGGCTATCGCCCCCCCTGCAACGATAAAGGGGGGGCGAACGTATCGTTCCGCCCCCCCATGATTGGCTCGGGTTAATTTTATTCACAATCCTAAATGTGGTGCCAATTACGATCGAACATCCGCATGCACAATCAATTAACATGTACAACAGTGCAGTGAATTAGATAATGCTAACAGCTGCCAATTCCCGCTCGCGTAGGGTTAACTGCCATATTAATTGCTGGTTGGATCGCGTATCGCAGTGATGAAGTGTCAGCAAAGAATAATACTAACCCCCTCAGCCCCCACCAAAAAAGTGGCTCGTGTTTGAACATAGATAGTTTAAACTATCTATGGTTTGAACGAGCGTATTATTGTAATCCTGCGCGCCGTTCTTCAAAATCTTGGTAGAGCACCATTTCTCAGTTTCCAGAAATGTTGAAACAGGTAACGCGCTAGCGTTAATGATTACGACGATACGCTCGTTTAAACATGAGCCATTTTTTTTTTGTGGGGGACTTAGTATACATGTATAAAAAAGGCCTAGGCCTCTTGCGTGGCCGCCGCGTTTTTGTGTAGTTTTTGGAGTTTTTTAAATGCAAAAAGCGTTGGCTTCTGGGGCTCCGCCCCAGACCCCGATGGGGGAGCTCACAGCGCTCCCCCATACCCCCTAGCTGGGCGGGAGGGGTGCCCCCCTCCCGGACCCTCCCCGGGGCATCACCCTTAGCGCCCCCCCTACTATTATCTCCTTCCGACGCCACTGCAATCAAGTCGTGTTCGTACTTCATACAGTCTTCCTTGGTGAGACTGGTGACGAGGAAGTACGCTACGTCGAACATTGGACTGCCCACAGTCACGGTCTGCCAGTCAACCGTAGCTAATGGAACTTCGCCGTTGCGTGCATCAATGAGTAGGTTGTCTGTGCGAAAATCTCTGTGGAGAAGGCATGGCTTTGGAGGGACGTAGATGCCTTGTGGTTTTAGGAAGCGTTCTTTTATAAACATCACAGTTTCGATTGTTGGGTCGTCAATCTGCTTAGCCATCCTCTCAAGGAGCATATCAAAGGCTGTGGATGCCATTGCCAACTTTTGACGCATTTCTTCTTCGCTGTCTAGGTGAAGCCACGACGATTGAAGAAGCTCTTTTTTCATAAAAGTACATCCATGAAGCTCAGCGAGGGCTTTCAAACCATGTTTAGCTACCTCCAAGGAGATGCCGATGAACTGGTCGACGGCAGCAGAGGGGCTAAGGTCTTCTAAGAGCAGAAGAAATTTACCATCCTCATCACGCTGTGCAAAGTAACATTTCGGAGTTCTAATAGGTAGCTCTGAGGCGAGTAAGCGATAGAAGAACACCTCCTTGTCGTAGAAATGAAGGCCACGCGCCGTGTGAAAAATTGCCTGATTCTGTGATGGACATTTAGCTATAACACTATAGTTACGCCCATCAGATGTACCGATGGTAAGTCGGTAGCAGTTTCCCATTATTCCATTTCCAAACTTTGTCTTCGTCATGGAGACAGCGTTGGGGATGCCAACTTGAGCACTTACCCAGGCAAAATTCAACGAATCGATACTTGGTACTGCAGACATTATAGGGATAATGTTAGGCGCAATCTATCTATCTGCGCAGTTTATAAATTGCGCTGCGCATTATGTGAATCCACGTAGTGCGCAAGAATTTACTAATTGCGCAACATCCTGGCACATAGCAAAAGCATGAGTGCATATCCATGCCGATCTCAAATTCAAAGCTGTATATATGTCTACCCCCATCTACTCTTTTAGTCTTCACATTCGGTCGCATCTCTATAAGGCACACTAGTACTACTAACTCCATTGCTATATTATACGTTCTCCAACCTGATTTGTAGAACGTAACCATTTCAGGAAATAGGTGCCTTTATAATATAATCCTCTCACCAAGGCCCTCATCATGCAGCTGGTGCATGTACATGTATTTCTAAATAGCCATGCATCTATAATATACCACAACCATGCATGCAGGTTCATTGCTTGCAGATCTAAAGAAGTTTTACATTGAGCATTCCATTCCATTGATCGCCTCTTGCAGTACAATGAAATAAAAATTATATAGGATATATACCATAGCTAGCTTATGTATAATGATGCACAAAATCTCCAATTAGATGTCCAAGGAATTGTATACACTTTAAAATCCAGGTGAAACCTCAGTTTCAATCCGAAGGAATTAATGCACTTTAAATACTGACCTTAATTGCTAGACGATCCGATATATATGTATATGGCTTGGATTGTAATGCGTAGGACATATTCTGTATTAGGGAAGCTGCATGTTTATCGTGCATAGTTTGCAGGACTGACTTAAGTCAGTGACTTAATTAGGTCACTATACCGGGAAATGACGTATAGAATAACATGCATGTGGTTGATTATTAAAACCGATAACAACAGTTCATATCTATGGTTTTCATTACAGCTATACGCGCTGATGTGTACATGATACATGTATGTGCTTTACTATACAGACACTTAATTCCTTGCCTAGACTTCATGCAGGCCACCCCCATAAGCTAGGCAACAATGTAGCATTTGCCACACAGTATACAATAGTTCTTGCACGGGCTTTTGCATACACTGTAAGATCTACTAGTATAGCGGGTACCTAAGAAGCAGGGTTGCAATTGCTGCATGAGCGTGCAAAGAGTTTATATTTTTTTTGCATACTTCAGCGGCAACAGCTTCTGCACGTGAAAGGCTGCACGAGTAGCTCATTTTCGCACTTCCATGCAACCGTTTGAACAGATAAGGAATATACAGCACACCAAACACTGCCAAGATTTCTTCTTCAGTGGTCGTAGGACATCCTACATGCAGGCAATTGCAAGCGGTCTGACTGAAGTCCGACAAATTACATCTGGCCGGCTGGGAATTCAAAAGACAACTTCCAGTTGCACATCATAATACCACACAAAATGTTATTTTTGCACTAAACTGAGGTGAGAACCTTCAGCCTTCAACAATGCCATCTACTGCCTTCAATTGTACGTACACCACGAGTCCACGACTATACTAGACGGCGACGTCATCGCTTACTTGTTCATCAGTGCAGTAGCCGGAAATGGAGAACAATTTACTATAGTAATGGCTGTAATGTAGGAATGGATGCTTCAGCATTGCTGCTTAATATTGCGTTCCTTTGAAGTTTACTCAACTTTCTTCGCATCACAAGGAGTTCTTTTTCCTTAAAAAGCCTTCCATACCACTGTTTGTTCCTTAAAACCTTAAAGTTAGCTGCATCGCATCGATTTCGATTCACATGTGACACGATCGCCAATAAAGTATGGCATCGCGGTTTAACACAAAAGGGCGTATACATGCATGTATAAAACAGTATTCACAGGGACTGGGAAGGAGAAGCATTTAGTCGTACAAAAGGAACATTTACAAAATATTAGAATAAAATACGTTTTACATTTCGGAAAGGTTGACCTTGCTGTCATCAGATGTGGTGTGTGGTATGATGAGCGGAAACCTCTAAGGCACATGACAGCAGATCTTAGGAGGGAGAAGCTCAATTTGCAACGAAGCCATAGATCTAATAACCGTCTAAGGCTTGTAGTTTCGTCATTTATATGATGTCATACCCAGCAACCGTGTTGTCATTCAATCGACAGTTCACCTATTGAAATCAAGCACTGAATATTTAGCATAGTTTAGACGATCAAACCAAAAACGGAAGAATTTAGCTGTTTTAGCCACTTTTTAGGCGGAATTGCGGATCACAGTGGATTCAGTTCAGGTACAATTATCTTTCAATTCTCCAAAAACCATACCGTGACAGTAAGTAAGCGTAAGGTAGCTTTCAAGGTTGCAGGCACTTCCATTCAATCACTGTGCAAATCTGACAAGTATCCGGAAGATGATTCCAATTCGTTCTTCGCTGTTATCTTGTACCCAGACCCACTCCACGGCAGGGGTGGATTACATGCATATGTTTTGTGTCCATCATCAGTTTTTTTGTCACAAGATATAAAATTTGTGGCAACTAACCACCCTACTATCAACGTGTTAGGGGGAGCTAGGGGACCAAATTGTTAAGAAAAAAATTGTGATATTCGATTTTCAGAGCCCTCACACAATTGCCTAATCAGTGTTATCTAAAGCTAACCATGTTCTTTAAAAATATAATATAATATGAATTATTATTTTATATAAATACATTAGATAACTACTTATCAAACACATTATTACAAAGTACTAAAGCC
Organism: Spongilla lacustris; assembly: GCA_949361645.1. NCBI lineage: Eukaryota > Metazoa > Porifera > Demospongiae > Spongillida > Spongillidae > Spongilla > Spongilla lacustris. Next base: position 1,969,267 of record OX442437.1, on the reverse strand, counting down.
ATAATCTACTGAAACGACTGTGGCAGACTTCTTGTCACAATAGCTCTTGCTACACAACGAGTCAGCAACAAATTACTAGTTCACCACCTGGCAAGAAGCACAGATAGCAAGCCAAGTGGCCAAATGGATAAAAGTGGTGTTTGCTACTCTGCCCCAGTTGCCATACGTCTCGACAGCCAGATGAACACATGCATGCCCAACCTAGTTCCTGGCACTTCAGATCATTGGCAATGTACTTGCGCTGCTCGGTACGTAGCAGCAGCTGCAGCACCTGCAGTTATTCCTGCCTCATTCAGCACAGCAGGGGCGAGTAGTGAGGTTACAGTGACATCCCATGCAGCTGGTCGTCCTCTCTCCCAGTCCGTTACCAAAACATCAGCTGGGCAAGTTTGCCTAAGATCCGGTGTTAATTGGCTATATACCAACCTCCACCTTAACTCCCAGACGAGCACCGGCTGTGGCAAAAGTCACAATTGGAGTAGACTTTGAAGACTAGTTGGATCTTTCTATAAACTAATTGTGTGTGTACCTGCATGTTTGCTGAGCGATTGTTGGGTTATTTTTCCTGCTTTGAGGTTTTTCTCCCCCAAAATGGGTTTTTCCTCACTGTGGGGTTTTCCTCACTGTGGGTTCTTTCCTCACTGTGGGTTTTTTTTTCCGTGTGGGCCCGTGTGGGCCCTCCCCCTCTAAATCAAATTTTGTTTGTGGCCCCGCTCTAAGGGTTGTGTGGTGTTTTGTAATGCTGTGTTGTTGGATCAAGCCTTGGTGGCTGTGATCATCTTGTTGTGGTTGTTGTACATGTGTAGGCCTACATGTAAGTGGTTGTGTGTGTTTGATGGCAGCCTGCACAATGAAGCTAAACCAATATTATTTGGGGGGAAGGAAGGTGCTATACAGTGGGCATGTGCAGTGGCTGATCTAGCATATTAAATATTAAATATTAAATGCCGCCCCTGTCATGAAATTGCCGCCCCCCCCCCCCCCCCCCCCACACACACATGCACGATGCGTGTGCGCGCGCACTACCTACCGTAGTTCAATGATTAGATCTAGATTAGGTACTTTAATAAATTGCGTTTGCGTAGGCGGAAACTGGTGATCTAAATTCGTCGAAAATTGTGACCGTATTAAGGATTTCTCTACGAGTGCTTAAGAAGATGCGCGCTTTATAAAGTTGTTTGCAAGGTATTTAGGACTTTATTGCTAGAATACAGAACAAAAGGGGTTGCCCGATACACTATTGGTATCTAAATGTAAGCCAGCATACGGCGCTGTTTTGTGTGCCTCGTTGATTTCCATAGTAATCGGTCGCGATTAGCCATTCCCTAGATTCTTAAAGCACTCACTTGAGGAAGCGTTTCCCATGTTTATTAGGTCCTAGCCTATATCAGGATAAAATTTCATGAGCTTTGGATGGTGCCCAAGGGTCCATTTATCGGCACAGGTGTTTACGGTTGGATTGCTTAGAGCTTGACATAATAATGCTTAACCTGGTATTTCTGTGTAAGAGCCCTGGGAATTAAACTTATTTTTTGTATTTTCAACGCATAGACAATCTATTTTGTTTATGTGTCAAAGAGTTCTGTGATAGTTCTATTTAATACGCACCGAATTCGTCAAGGTACGCGTTAGTTATGGAAAGTATTGTACAGCATGGACCGCCATATCATTAAAAACAGCTCAATCATAAAAATATGATGGTGCCCACACAGCGTATTTTTCAAGACAATATTTTCATGTTAATGTATCCTAGCTATGCAGTAACATTGAGAAATACATCTACCCATAACCAGCATATGCCCAGTTATTGAAGTAGCTTTGGATCAAATGGCAGGTTTGAAAATTACTGCTCTCCCTGAACCTTGAATTACAAAATTCTGCATGCTACAACAGAACAAGATAAGATAAGATAATAGATATTGTAGTACACTAGCTACTTAAAAAGATGTAATATGTGTAATATAGACACAGTTGCATGGCTACCTTGAAGGTACTTTAACTCATCTATCACCATCTATAGTTCCCCAAGTATGTTTTCTGAACACAATGCACCCTTGGCCTGACTGATTACCTTTATAATGTTAAATGATGGAAACGTAAGATGTAAAATTAATGGAACAATGCAGTGGTTGTGTGAACACTCTCAGAACAAGCAAGAAAATATAGCCTGGTTAAATTTTGCATCAGACAAGCTCAGAGAGTAAAGTTAGTTAGTAGCAACATGAAGACAACATTTCTATATTGCAAGATCAGCAACTTAAAAATAAGATTCTAAAGAAGGAGAACAGTTCAAGGAGGAAGATAGAAAAGAAGTTGCAATGTGTGGCAGAAAAGGAAGTGGAATTATCAAATGAGTTTCCTAATATCTCAACATAAATTAATGTAATATTATTAAAGCCAACGTGTCAGTTTTTTGTAATAATATAATAATAAAGGTAAGCATAAACAATGCACAATAAGTAACTATACTAGTAAAAAGATACAGAATAAAGTCTAACACTGCATGCTGGCCCATGCACAGAATTCATAATAGAAGCAGCATTTCCACATTGTACTGCAACTGATAGCCTTTGTAGCAAGCAAGAGAAGGCATTGCACTCTCCTGATGCCTGCCTATGGTGATGGTCAAGCTCTCTCCTGATGTCTCAATGGCTATGGGCGTGATCAGTTATTAATGGTCTGTATATTGAATATTGAACACCTATGGTATGTGGATCATCAAAATGTGCTATACAATGGACATATATGTGTAAATCAATCAAAGAAGTCTCAAGTTCCTAAAGTAATTATTACACATTGGAAGAATGATGAATGTGAATAAATAGGGGAGAACATTATGATATCGCTATACAGGCTATTGCCGTATTGGCAGCTAGATTATATATAATGAGATACCTAAATTTAGATGTAATGTGTATTTGACCCTGTGAACCTTATAAAGAGTACCTATGTTGTATTTTATGCAATTATGGCATCATTATCTTGAATACTTTTACAGTAGCTGCATGGAGAAGTCAAGCGGTCACAGTTTTTTTATATCGCGGTCCATTCACATTGCGTACATTGTTAGTCACCCGCGACGCAATGTTTGAAACGTTATAACTTTTGAAATAGTAATGTTTTCCGTGGCAAAAGCATATTTTTGATGCATTCAATTTGCTCTTTTAGGCTATGCATAAAAGTTCTAGTTTTATTCATTTTCAAAAATTTATTAAAGTATCTATCTAGACAAGTAAATAAAAACATTCTCTATGAGAAAGTTGGTGGTATATAGGATTTGAAGGCAATAGTGGTGTAAAAAGTAGGGAAACAAGGGTTGAATGATAAGGAAAAACGAAATAGTCCTATATTTAGCCCAGCACACATTGTAGGACAATACATTGTTCATGCATGTGCTAAATATAGGACTATTTCGTTTTTCCTTATCATTCAACCCTTGTTTCCCTATTTTTTACACCACTATTGCCTTCAAATCCTATATACCACCAACTTTCTCATAGAGAATGTTTTTATTTACTTGTTTCATTGCTTTTTATTCATGCTTTCAATGCTACATCTAAATATATTCACTTAGCAACAGACATTTCACCACTATTAATCTTACATGTATACATGTATACCCCAATAGTGGAAAGAGAATACTTATGCAAAAAGGACCATCCTCCGACGTTGCAATTATGATACCATAGAGAAACACTGATCACTCAGCTACGATCTGAACTTGGTATAAATGTCATTTACATAGTAATCATGTACATCTACATGTCATAACCATAATATTGTTCAGTACATAAACAATGTTATACTCAGTATTAGTACATTTACTCTCTCTGGCTCTCTTGATACTCATGACAGCAACAGGAGTGTCCACCATCTCTTCCTTTATTACAGTGTTATGTAAATAAAAGAGATCTGTGTCAACTCAACTTGTGAACAGTATCCATGTAGATATGTTTCATACTCTGATAGTAGTGTATCAGTGAATTCCTCATCATTACACACGTGACCATTGAGGTCACCTCACTCCACGCACCAGTGGAATAGTAGGTAAGGGGAGGATAGAGGTAGTAGTAGGTAAAGGGAGGAGTAGGGGTAGGGAGTAGGACATGGGCGCCCCCAGGGGGGGGCCATGCCCTCCCCCCTCCCCGCTGAATCGGCCTAAAGCATACAACACCCCCATAGTAATATTTGGCTGTCAAATGGCGCCCCCTTACCCTATCCTGGCCCCACCCTTCCAGAAATGCTGGGGGCGCCCATGGTGGTAGGTAAGGGGAGGATTAGGGGTAAGAGTAAGGGTAGTGGTAGGTATTGCGAGGGGTAGGGGTAGTAGTAGGTATAAAGGGAGGAGTAGGGTACATAAGGGTATGCAGGTATCTCGTTTGCCATTACACACACCTACCATTAGGGTACCAAGCTTCCCTATGTGGTTGTAAGAGGCATCACAAAAGAAAGGTTCTGTGACTTTGATTGCATCAATAGCACGAATATCATGTAGAAATTCACCTATTTTTTTCTATGCAGCCTTGTTAAGCAATGCACCTGCACTAACTTCACAAAAAGCTGACCTTTTGTGCTAACCATGGGTGGATTTTGCAAAAGGCATCATTTAGCCCATTTAACAGAACGCTACTAGGCTACCTTTATATTCCCTCAGTATGCTTTGTTTGGTTCATACAGGGAGAAGCTAAAAGGTACTGAAAATGAACACATGCAATGAAATTACAATTACTCATAAAATCATGTATCTACAAAATACATGTACATGAATAAATGGAAGCCATGTTAAAACTGTTAATTGACCTGGGCAGACCTCATATATTGATGACAGGGCAAGGTTAACAGGTTTTCCCACGTACACAATGAATTCTGACCTCTACTGCTATAGTTTATGCACCTATCAATGGTCTCCCACTCCAGTCCCGGCCCCCCAGTGCGGGCACAGATGGGGGATTTGAAGATTGAGGTTTTCAAATCCCCAACCCCTTGGGCATTCTAGCCATTCAAATCCCCCACATACTATGTGGAGCAGCAGAAGAGACGCCCGCATAAATTTCCTGCGCCATGCGACATCATGAATAATTCCCCTGGGCCTAGCAATCCCCGTCCAAATGCCCGTTCTGTGCCCGCACTAGGGGGTGTGGGGGAGACCATAATTGACTGATGTACATCAAACCCAGTTGAATTCGAGCGTACCTATTGGTTTTGGGAGCTTTCCAAGCCTATTAGACCTGCGGTAGCATTTTTTCCAGCAGCATGTTTGGCTGTCAGTCGTGCGTTCTTGGAATCGCATTCTTTTCGCCGAAGGAGAAGCGATGGAATCGTCCCGATGTTCTGCACTCTTCATGGTCGCTGAATGTTCATTGTATCGTTGATCCATGACTCTTTAAAGTTTAGTTTAGGCTCGAGGTTCCGGTGAAGACCTCATCGGTTAGTTCTGGCTCGAGTAAATAGTGGTAGTGCCCAAACCGGATACGTGCCACAATTTCACTAGGTTAATTACCACTAATAGGTGTAGTGCCCAGACCGTTCACATTGGATTACATGTACATGTAGTGTATATACCACCGTTATATACAATGTAACCTCGATACATTTTGACCACTGAAGCAAGAATGCCAATGAATTCTGAAGCTATTGGTGTGATTTTCATTTCTTAGAAGTGTTCCTATCTCGAGTTATGCGTGGTCAAGAAGAACAACAACAACAACGAGAAATACGGTGGGACTGGGTACGAGTTTAAACAAACGTTTTGTTCTCCACAACCACGCGGTTTTATGACATCAAACAAACGCGAAACTGCTCGTTTTGGACTGCTTGTTCGACGATGACAAAGAGCTAAGCTATCCGATTGATAAAAGTCCCGTTATAAGCGGGTCCCGTTTTTTAATGACATTCATAATCGGGGTCAAATCCTATATGAGAGTTACTAACGTAACTCTCGATATGAAATTTTATCTAATACCGGAAATTTTATACAATAACCGGTCCGGTGTCACAGGGAACTCGGTCCCCCCCCCCCCCCCCCCCCCCGGACCGAAATCCCTGGATGCACAAAACTAATTATCCCGGACCCAGTTCCCTAGGGAACTGGGTCCCCCCCGGACCGAAATCCCTAGATGTAGTTATTTATACGTTTGTCCTCGTGCACAAGACCGCTGACATCGACACTGATGCAGGAGACAGGCTTGTATATCTAGGTACTTCAATAAATTTTTGAAAATTTATATAACTTAAACTTTTATACATAGCCTAACAGAGCAAATTAAATGCATCAAAAATATGCTTTTGCCACGGAAATCAGATTGCTACTTCAAAAGTTATAGCATTTCAAACATTGCGTCACTGGTAACTAACAATGCATGTATGCAATGTCAATGGACCGCGATATAAAAAACTGTGACCGCTTGACTTCTCCATGCAGTTCCCGTGAAAGTATTCAAGATATTGATGCCATAATTGCATAAAATAGAAGATATATACACTTTTCAAGGTTAATAAGGTTAAGTTAACATTACATCTAAATTTAGGTCTCCCATGATATAATCAGCTAATAGCCCGTATAATGTTAATGTAACATTATCTCCTTCTTCTTCGCATTCATCATTCTTCCAGTATGTAATAACTACTTTAGGAACTTGAGACTTCTTGGATTGCTTTACACATATGATGTGTCCATTGTAAAGCACATTCTGGTTATCAACGTACCACAGCTGTTCAAAATACAAACCATTCAAAACAGACTCATTTGATAAAACGCTTAATATTACATTCTTTTTACACTCTGAAATATCTTGAAACTCATTTGATAAATCTAATTCCTTTTCTGCAACACATTGCAACTTCTTTTCTATCTTCCTCCTTAAACTGTTCTCCTTCTTTTGAATCTTAACTTTAATTCTCTGATCTTGTAATATAGAAACATTGTGTTCATGTTGTTTATTAACTAACTTCACTCTCTGACCTTGTCTGATGCAAAATTTGACTATATCTTCTTGCTTGTCCTGAGAATGTGCACACAGCCACTGCATTGTTCCATTAATTTTACATTTCACTTTTCCATCAAGGAACCCTACTTTAATGTTAGAAGCTTTTCTATAAAGGTAGTCAGCCATGCCAAGGGTATGTTCAGCAAACATATTGTGGACTGGTGCTGATGATGCTTGATGGACAATGGATGGTGATAGATTCGTTAACGTACCTTCTAGGTAGTCATGCAACTGTTTCTTTATTACACATATTACACCTTCAAGTAGCTGTACTAGAATATCGTTTAATACCAACTTATCTTGCTCAGTTGTGGCAGAATTTTGAAGTTCATTTAACACAGCATCAGAACCTACATCCAAGGATACACCAAACGTATCAGTGTTTGCCTGCAACATCATTAAAGGGTTTTTCTTTTAATGCATTCAGGTTCTCTAAACACATTTTTATATAGTTTATGCTATCAAGGTTTGAAATACCTGAATTAGTATATAGTTCATGCATCCATGGTCCTGTGACCATTTTCCCTATGATTCCAAGTGCACGCAATTGTAATAAAATTCTCAAGTCTTTCACCAGTGATGTTCGTAAAGTTGTATTATTATTACAACTTTTTTCCAAGTATATCACTAGCGTTGTTCTTAGATAATACAAAACACCGGCAAGATGAAACAGTACGTGAAAACGATTACCAACATACCGAATTATAATACTTTGTTTGATATTATTTTGTCGTAAAAATTGCTTAAAACCAGATGGGTCTCCCTTTCCTTGCTTAAATCTCATTTTGTTCATAGCAATAATAAAATTAACAGCACAGCAGTCCCTGCCAAATGTGTCGCTTGTAACATTATTTTGATTGTCATATACCTTTAAAATGTTCGTACACTTCTTTGCAATCCCATCAAGAGGATGAATATTGCACTTTAGTTCTAATAATTCTACTTCAAATGCCGATTCTAGCTGTTGCACTACACAGTGATTTACTGCAACTCTGTCACTGAGGGTGTTCTTCAAATGCTTAATAATCCTGGACTTGGCATGAAGATAGTCTACTCCATGATATGCGGCATATGTAGTAATAATAGAGTTTATGGAATCACAAATATGAGACATGTAGTCTTCAGTTGTACCTCCGGCAAGGGATCTTAAGCTTAACACATATGATTTTGGTGGTACTAAAGAAACACTTATATGTACTTCATTTATATGTTCTCCATTAATGGTTGTAGAGTCCCACGAAAGTGTTATATTATTACCATTATACATTATTTCACCAACTTGCAAATCACTTAGTACTCCAAGTTCATATGCTAAATAACTTACCGTAGATGGTTCAGGGAGAGAAGTAACTTTCAAACCCGCCATTTGATTTAAAATCACTTCAATAACGGGGCATATGCAGGTTACGGGTACATGATATTCCAGGCAGTAGTAAATGGCTTTGCGGCATGATGTACTATAGGATTTCCCATCAGATTTAGTGTCTATGTATTTTGGCTCTGTTTGCATTAAAACGTCAGAATTGTACTCCGATTGAAGTATATCATTATCAGCTTTAAGATTGTGCACTTGATGTCTTAATATAATATTCTCTCTTTTCAATACTTGTACCAAATGTGTATGAGATATCTTAAACTTCCTGAACTTAGATCTTATAACAGCCAGCAATCTTCTCAGACTTCTTACTTCGGATTGACTGCTTCCATGTTTCAATACTACATTATCATTTTTTAACTTCCTAATGAGTGTATCTTTTGCATTTATCTCCTTCTTTGCAGCTGTTAATTTGGAACGAATCACAGCTTCAATTGCTTTCTTCCTACTTAAGGCTTGACTTAGTCATTTATTATTAGTGCTATGCTTATTCAAAAGCTTCGCCTTAAGAGAAACCTTAGAAGCAAACATTCTTCTAAGAGCTATTCTTCTGTTAGCACATTTATGACAATCGGAAATTAAAGTGTTAGATACTGGACATGAGGTGTGTCCACCTTCACCACTAGTATAGTGTGGCAATGACAATACATGCAAAGTACTTGATGAGTTCAAAGGCACTGTGAATTTCTGATTCAAAAATGATACTAAGTTATCCCAAGTTCTACTAAGACATTTCTTCATGTCCTTCACTGATGCTAATAAACGTGTAATGGACTGGGATAATGCCTTTAAGTTTGCATCATCATTTGGTACCAGCTTTGAAACCAACCTCACTGTTTCCTGCTTGTTAAGACTTGCCAGGTCAATATTAATGTATAGCACTAATCCATTCCTTATTTCAGGAACAAGCAGTTTGTAATGCTCATCAATATCATTTTTGAACATTAAAAGATGGTTCCTCAGATCATTAGCAGTCCTCATTCTAAACAACAATACAAATAGAATGCATTTCTCAATGTTAATGCATAGCTAGGATATACTAACATGAATATACTGTCTTGAAAAATACGCTGTGTGTGCACCATCACATATTGATAATACAGCTGTTTTTAATTACATGAGGGTCCATGCTGTATAATATTTTCTATGTATAACGCGTGCCTTGACGGATTCGGTGTGTATTAAATAGAACATCACAAACTTCTTTGCCACATAAACAGAAATAGATTGTCTGTGCATTGAAAATACAAAAGACAAGTCTAATTCTCAGGGCAATAACATATAAATACCAGTTTAAGCAACATTATGTAAAGCTATAGCAATCCAACAGTAAACGCCTGCGGCGATAAATGAATCCTTGTGCACCATCCAAAGCTCATGAAATTGTATCCTGATATAGACTAGGACCTAGTAAACATGGAAAACGCTTTCTCAAGTTAGTGCCTTAACAAACTAGGGAATAACTAATCGCGATAGATCACCATAGAAATCAACGAGGCACACAAAATAACGCCGTATGCTAGCTAACATTTAGACACCATTAGTGTACTGTGCAACCCCTTTTCTTCTGAAATCTACTAATAAAGTGTTAAATACCTTCCAAACAACTTTTCAAAGCGCGCGTCTTCTTAAGCCACTCGTCGAGTAATCGAAATTACGGTCACAATTTTTGACGTATTATAGATCACCTGCTTCCGCCCACGCAAACGCAATTTATTGAAGTACCTAGTATATCCTCCAGTGGTGTGGACTGTATATGATCAAGTATGTACCTATATAGATATCCGCGTCAAATTATGCATGGGTATGCAGTTTTATAGTTATTGCCGTTGTCCTAAACTTGATACAGGTCGACATTTAGCTCTAACGCTGACACCTCGAGGCAATTACTAAATCATCGATTCTGAATCGTTGCTACAGACCACTTCTCAAAGTAGCCGGGAGTATGCAGCTGCTTTGAATGCACCACAAAATTGCTAGCAATACTCGTTGTCACAGATGAAGGACTGGAATTTGTAAGTTGGGTAGTTTATAGGGGTGGTACGTGTATCTTCTCTATACATGTAGCCACAAATTAAAGATGGTACACGATACAATTAACCACAACAAATAATGAAATATCCTCAATAGCTGCTAGGTGCCTGGCCATCCACTCCCGCTCCTCCAATTCTGAAAAACCAAAATAATTAAACAATGCAGGCTGTATTGCTGCAGCCCGAGCCCTTCCTGCTCGATTGGCCTCGAGCTCCCCCTGACGATCCAGCATGTGTTGTACGTGAAAGTGTATGTACTCGTATACATGCATGATGCGTAATCAATTAATAGCGTAGATTGTGCACTATACTGAGTACACGTAACATGATAATCTGGAAATAATACAATATATCATATAATCATCCACCTGTGAGAATGCAAGCTGATATACTTCACGTAGAGCACATTCCATCCATGTGTAAGCATGCAGTCCATCAACACCCTCATCACAATTGTGATATCATATACAAAGACTGTGTCAACCTATTTAGCAAAGTAAATGAATAATACAGTTAAATAAATCAATAATAACTGGAAAGGCAAGTAACTTGCCACTTCATTGCTGCTGTTAAGCCATTGGCCACGCGTGCAGTGAAGTATTTCTTGTGCTTCAACTGCATGCATGTTGCAGTGGCAATGTGACCAAAGGCAATTAACCTCCTGAAGACTGAACCATGGATATTAGAGGATAAACATCCGGCATGACTGAACAGGTAAAAAATAGCAAATAAGGCTGACTTCAATGCTTTGTCCCATTCAGCACTGCAATCAGCAGTAACCTATGATCTGTTGGACATAAATGGATGGAGAAATGCAAGAATACAACTAACTGATTTATAGTTCACACATGCAGTCCATTTAATTGTGCATGGGTACACGTACATGCATGCATGGTAACCTTAACGCGATTCCACGATCCATTTCAAATCTATTGCAAAGAGAACTCAGTCATCTACAAACTAAATAAGTACACACAAATGTGACTTCTGCAAATTTATTCATATTATGTCAATGGTGTACAATCATGTATAAACATACCGATTGTGGGTGATATCCGAACCGGTTAATTAGCAGTGATTCTTGTGAACTACGATGAAACTGTGGGACACTATTTCAATGGACAATGAACTGGCAAATGTACATATGCAGTACACTTTACATGTATGCATTACTATGTTCAGGAACTAAAAATCCATCGGCGAAACTGTTAATAAGTTACCTTCATCCTTGGGTGCTGCTGAACTGTACAAGTTAGAAGAATGCATGCATGCTTTGTTTTTCCGGCTTCGCATACGTTTATTTTTCGTTCAGGGATTTCGGTCCCCCCCACCCCGGACTCAATTCCCTAGAGGTACAAGACTCACGGAGGACCGAGTTCCCTAGGGATTTCGGTCCGGGGGGGACCGAGTTCCCTGTAACACCGGTAACAGGCCCGTAGCCAGGTTGTGTGTTGGGGGGGGGGGGGGGGGGGGGGGGGTGCAAAGCATGTTATAAGTGGACTCAACCAGTGGTGTAGCCAGGATAATACATGCAGCAATGCAAGAACTGGATGTATGCGTGTGGTTCTAAGTATTAAGTAAATCTGGCCAATGCCGTAAGAATGAAGCGTCGCGAATTCCTTTGCATTTGAATACAAAATTGCATGTAAGACATAAAAATTTGCAATAGTTGCCCAGGGCAATGCACAATTCAAGGCAGCGCACGCTACAGATGTATGAAATATTAAAAGTAAATATGGTTAAAGTCTTCCTCTACTACACAGTCCCATTTACTATGCCACAAAGGAAGGCTGGTACCACATTTTCATTGTTTGGTTCATACAATGTAGTAAATCTAGCCATATGCGGTATAGAATAAGTGTCGCGATTGTTTTTTGCAATTGACTGAATACAAAATTGCAAAATCTGCATGCAAAGCTGCTGGGGCAATGCACAATGCATGCACGTGCATAGCATGCATACGGCAGTTAACCATATATGCAGATGTACATGAAAGCAAATGCGATTACTAGAGTACAGTCTTCCTCTACTACATGTAGTCCTATTTACTACTTGGTAAAGGAAGGCTGGGCCCACATTTTCATTATTTGGGTCATAAAATCTGGCCATGCAATGCCGTAGGATTGAAGTGTGACAAATTTTATGCAATTGAGTACAAAATTGCAAGACTTTAAAAAAAAATTGCTTAAATTGCAAAGGTGCTGGGGCAATGCCCAATTCAAGACAGCTCACACTACAGAATCTGATGTACATTATACTGTATGAAAGCAAATATCAGTGGTAAAGTCTTAATCCTCTCAGTTGTACTGCCAGAATAGTCCTATATTTACTACTACAAAGGAAGGCTGGTACAACATTTTCATTATTTGGTTCATGTAGTAAATTTGGCCAATGCCATAAGAACTGAAGTGGCGCAAATATTTTTTTTTTTTGCAATTGACTGTATACAAAATTACAAAAATTTCAAAAGCTGTATGCAAAGCTGCTGGGGCAATGCACAATCGCAATCACGTGCATAGCATACGGCAGCTCACCCTGCATGCAGATATACATGAAAGCAAATGTGGTTATTACATAGTACTATTTACTACTTGGTAAAGGAAGGCTGGTACCACGTTTTCATTATTACAAAGTAGTACTGAAATCTGGCCATGCAATGCCGTAGGATTGAAGTGTCACAAATCTATTTTGCAATTCAGTACAAAATTGCAAGACCTGGCAAAGGTTGCAAAGCTGATGTGATGGAGGAGCTTACAGCTATATAGCGCTCCTAGTTCCCAGACCCTCCCATACCCACCAGAATAAAAACTATTCCGCTCTGTTACTAGTTAGTTCCATGCCCTTATTATTTTCCCTCTCCGGATCACTCTACAGGCCTATAGCTATTGCCAGGCCTTGCCTTGCCATAAAATTCAGACACCGTGCCACAGTCATCAAATTCTCTTTCGGTTAGATGCTTCGTCACCAGCTGTAGTCAGCTTTTACACAGATGGAACGGAACACTACATGCGTAGATACATATCACGACCTTCATCTTTAGTTAGTGGATTCAAGACCTCTTTTGAAACCATTGCGGCCAATGAGTTATTTCCTTCGCACCAAACATTGTGGTCATATGGTTGGGGGAGTGTACATGATAACTGACTTCGATTCTATGTGATGTATAATTATCCATACTGGGTATATGCACACAATTTTATGTATCCTTTTTCGAGGTGGACCTTGGGCAAAAAGGGTCGAGCCATAGCCCTAATGCCTGACCGGCTGCTACAGCCCTGACTTGATCCCGTACCAGTGCTCTTACATGCACTCGTGCGCATGGCAGTTCTTATTAACATATGCACAATAAAGTGAATAATATTCATAGCCTGCCAAGCGGACCTTGCGTCCAGTGGGGGGTGCAATTGCACCCGTTTGCACCCCCCTGGCTACGGGCCTCAAGGGCGGACCCAGCGAGGGGGTCCTGGGGGTCCGGACCCCCCCCTCAGGACCCATGATGAATATAATTACTATTAATACCCCAGTCACGTGCGCATAAAGGTGCTTCGTGCTTCGGTGTATTGTTCCTCGACGACGCGTCGTTTAAAAGCGTTGCTTTGCATTCTTCATATATCATATAGGCGTCGGAAGGTAAATTACGAAATTTTACCTGGGGGGGGGGGGGGGGGGGGGGGGGGGGGGGGGGTAGGCGGCTGATTTTATTTCATACAATGACATCGTTCGTACACGCGACAGTGACATAATGACGATATACTATCTCTGGTGAGGCGTAAAATTGCATGCGTCGCCTATGTGATTCCCGCGATTTTTTTCTAAGACTCACTTGACCAGCATTTATACCTGCCAAGAGCTAGGTTTTCAAACTGCAGCCTATATAGGTCCGCTGAAGATTTATGCAGCTGATGTACAGGGGACGAAATAGAATACTGTTCATTGCTTGAAGTAGGTTATCTGAGTATGATGCAAATTTTAAGTGGCTCAAGTATCGAAGTAATAACTAAGCGCACGTACAAATTAAATCTGACGAAACTGACAGATGAAACACACTCATTTAAAATCCACATAAGCCTGGGAACAAGAACTTAACTGAGTGCAAGTGACTGCCTCCGTTTCCATGCAATCTCTCTATGGAATAACATGCAAAAAAAATTGCGCGCGCCCATCCCCTCATCTATTATTCATGTCGGACCCCCCCCCCGTCGCCGAATTCCTGGATCCGCCACTGGGGCCTGGGTAACGTTTTATTAATCTATTAGTTCCTTCAGTTTGCGCGCGTGGGTGCATAGCATAGGCGGCGAAAGGTAAATAAACTTGGTAGGGGGGGTGGGGGGGGGGGGGGGGGAGGGGGGTGCATGGGGTCCCCACATTCACTACTGGATGGCTCTTCTATACTACGGAGTTTCCACCCGGCACTCTCGTTTAGCGGCTGAGGCACCTCCCTCTCGCCAGCAAGGGGGTGTGGGAGAGTGCTGTAAGTCCCCAAACCCCCAGAAGCTTTCACACTTTACGCTTCAAATCCCACTAAAAATTAGTCGGCTGCCGTGCGAATACATGAACATGTACCCCCACCGAAAAAAAATGGCCCGTGTTTAAACGCGCGTATATCTTCTTCGTACTCGTTAACGCTTCCATGTACCTGTTTAAACATTTCAAGAAAGAACTGGTACTCCAACAGGATAGCACGCAGCTGAGTTCACAATTACGTCGATACGCTCGTCCATTTTTTCGGTGGGGGCGGATGGGGAATATATCGCGGTGGACAATATAAATATAATTTTTCACGCATGTATTTTCGAATATGCGCAAGCTATAGCGCCATATGAAAGTTCATTGCGACAACAAAGCCCGATCCGATGTAGCGAAGCGGTTTATGACCGGTTAATTATGGTACATTGAAGCGCATACGTTACTTATAACGCACGCGCATCAGATCTATATACCATTAATTCGCGGAAGTCATGCATGCTTACGGAATTAATTTTAATGTAATAAAATAGCTGTACTACCAAAAATTCGGGGGGGGGGGGGGGGGGGGGGGGGGGGGGAGGTGCAAATGGCGAAACATTTTCACAGCTGCTGCTGCTTTGATTGCTAGATCACCATGCTTCTAAAGCATCCCAACGAGGAGAAGTACGGCCGGTTTGCTCACGCGAGCATATCCAATATTTCAGGCGCCTGTTGACGGCCGTTACGAGGCGTGTTGTCGCAATAAACTTCGTTGTCTTTCGCGCGTATGTAAATTCTTTTTAAAAAATTAACTGCGCTGCGAATACGCTGATTTTTAGCGTGGTTTGAAATGTGAAAGCTTCTGGGGCTCCGCCCCAGGCCCAGATGGGGGAGCTTACAACGCCTCCTTGCTGGCGAGGGGGTGGACCTCCCGCCCCCGGCCGCCCCTCCAACCTACCGCCCCCCCCCCCCCCCCCCCCCCTCCCCCCCATAGCCCCATTCCTAGATCCGCCACTGGGCATGTGGGAGGGAGCGTACCCCTTTGGCATGTTGGCACTTTAATCGAATTCATTTATGCATGGTTAGCCGTTCGAACTCGGCGGTTAGGCCATTCTGCATTCTCAGGCGTATAATAAGGCTTTTCTTCACTAGTAATTGCAACCGCAATCCGGATCGACCGGATTGAGGGTGCTTGCACACTAGCTAATTAGTATTCATCGACCAAACCGAATCATGATAGAAAATGGCTGCTGTTTAATTCACTGGAGTTTGGAGGAAACTCGCACATTTGGTGGGGATCTGGGTGGGTGGGGGGGGGGGGGGGGGGGGGGGGGGGGTTGCCACGACAGCTCGATGGAGTTGTGCGAGTTTCCTCCAAACTCCAAAGTGAATTAAACAGCCGCCATCTTGTATCATGGGTACGCCCTTAATTAACTGCATCGATTCGGTTTGGTTGATGAATACTAATTAGCTAGTGTGGAAGCACCCTCAATCCGGATCGATCCGGATTGCAGTTGCTAGTGAAGAAACGCCTTTAATCAGTTCATTGTGTGCCTTTGCATGCAATTCTTCATTGGATGTTCATACTTATTATTAAGAAACATGATTATAAACGTACCTGCCGGTATGCTACTGACCTACTGCTATCAGCATATCGAGAAATTGGCGGTCAAAAGGATTACGCGGTATTCGGTCATTGCGTAATTCAATGTCCATAGAAAATGTATGGACGCATTCAGAAAACTGCAGCTAACTGCAGAAAAAAAAATTATATTGACTACCTGCTCTCGGATTTGCAATGTGGGGACTAGTTGACATATTTTGTGTAGTTTTTCGCAACTTAGGTACCTATATCCGCACTTCCACATTAATTATGCAAGGTTTCCAATATCCATTCATTTTTATCTCATTTCCTTATTCAGGCATCAATAGTTTCCAAACCAAATGAAATTTTCCTTACCTGCTCGCGGATTACATGAGAGTAATCAATCCCCGTATTTATCATAATTTTTTCAGAGCTTAGGGCCTTCAAATCGCTCTTCCCTTGAATGGTTAGTGAGATACACCCCACATTCAAAACGCATAATATCACGTGCTACTCTTTCGTCAGTTAGCCGTGCCCAGACCGAGCTGTTTTGTAAGTACATGTAGTTAATGATAATATGTACATGTACGTATTGACGTCTATAACTACTACCCCACCCACCACTACAATGTACACAACAACTTAACATGCATGCGATTTAAAAATAACTTATTAACCGCTATTTACTGGGCCTGCTCATCGCTTTTGGTTCGGATGATTTCGAACAGTATACGAAGACGACGATATCGAAGATCAATCCCATGAGGATGGGACAGACCTGGAAGTCTGCCTGTGGACCCTATGGCTATGGAATACTGGGTATTACGGTATATGGAGTACCTCACAGCTAACAGCTACAGTACACTGAGTACAGTATGGAGTGGACCCTATAGTGACATATGGCAGACAACGCTACGGAATAGCCGACAGCTAGCAAACAAATACCGTACTAGTGCGGTGTGGACCAATAAGCTATGAAACTAATGTTGCTTGTTCAGCTATGGACTGGATTCTATGGCAGAACTGAAGCCTACAGGTCACAGCTAACTGCTACGCTAACGGAGATACGGGAGTGCACGGACCCTATTGCAGACAGCTACGGCAGGCAGCTACGGAATACCCCATGTATGGTCGAATAGAGTAGACTCTATGGCAATAAGCGATGCATGGAAAATCACACAGTTAACAGCTATGAACTCAAATCTATGGCAGACACGTGCACCTAATAGCTACAGTGTATGGAGTTGGAGTGGTCCCTATGGCAAGAAGCTATGGAGTTAACTGGTCGTATGGCAAGTACCCCATATAGCAAGCACCAATCCTATGGCAGATACCCCACAGCTGCCAGTGTGTGTGTGTGTGTGATTGTGTGTGTGAGCATGTTGTGAGTGCGTGTGAATGTGTATGTGATTGTGTGTGTGAGCATGTGTGTGAGTGTGTATGCGTGACTGTGTTTGCGAGTTGTTGTGTGAGTGGGTATGAATCCTCTCTCCCCCTCTCTCTGTGCATGTATGTCAGTATGTACATGTATATGTATGCTAAGAATCAGTTCCTGTGTGTTGTTGTGTTAAGGTCGGCATACACGGCCCGGGCGTCTAGTCGATTTGTCGCATGCAACTCAAATGAATATGGACAAATGTTCCGCAACCCATCAGTAAACTAAACAATTACGAACTTTTACCCTATATTCATTTGAGCTGCATGCGACAAATCAACAGGTAGTCGCCCTGTGTATGCCAACCTTTACCTTGTGCTAATGCACATGAAAGTAATTGGCTAGTTTTGATGACATTCTGCCTTGTTTTCCACAGTACACAGCTCAAATTCCAGCTACCAATGGTAAGCTTAGCTTTGCAGGGTTGGCCTATTTACCCACTCCCTCCCTCCCTCCCTCCCTCCCTCCCTCCCTCCCTCCCTCCCTCCCTCCCTCCCTCCCTCCCTCCCTCCCTCCCTCCCTCCCTCCCTCCCTCCCTCCCTCCCTCCCTCCCTCCCTCCCTCCCTCCCTCCCTCCCTCCCTCCCTCCCTCCCTCCCTCCCTCCCTCCTCCCTCCCTCTCTCCCTCCCTCGCCTCTTCCCTCCTTCCATGATCCTCTCCTTCCACTTTCCTTCATCAGAGGAGGCTCAGAGTGTTCAGTGACAAAGATAAGGACAAACTCAGCAAGGTGACCCACACATACCAGTCTGAGTCGGAGGCATGACATGGAGGCCACCCTCACCTTGGAGATGGAGACAGAACAGAACAGGGACCAGCAGGGAATCATGGAGAAGGCACAGAATTTGAACCAGGTCTGGGCACTGGTCACCACTTGCTGTAAACCTTTATAGGCCAGTCAGATACAGTGATATTAGCCCTTTAGTGACACCAGTTTTAACCCTGTAAAGACACCAATATCAGCATTACTCTCCAGAATAAATTTTTATTTGTATATCTACAGTGTCTAGTTGCCATGGTGATTCATGTCCTCCTACTATGCTGCAAAACTCATAGTCTGTTGTATGATGATTAATTAATATTGTTTGTTTTCCATATATAGTATGGAGGACAGCATATACAGAGGACACAATTACACCGAGTACTTCGAGGCCGCAAGGGGAGGGAGACCTCACAAGGGAGTGCAGCCAGCAGGTGGGTGTGGTCAAGGGAGGTGGTAGCAGATGTGATGAGGCCAAATATTGTGGCATACAATTGTACGATTCCATGAGTGTTGTGATGTGTGTGTCTGTGTATTTGTGTGTGTGTGTGTGTGTGTGTGTGTGTGTGTGTGTGTTTGCAATGTATGGTAGCAAGCACACGATGCATGAACATGAACTGTACAGAAAATGTCACACACTTCAAAAGGAGCACACCTTAAAGGGTACACTTTAAAAGGAGCACACCTTAAAGGGCACACTTTAAAAGGAGCACACCTTAAAGGGCACACTTTAAAAGGAGCACACCTTAAAGGGCACACTTTAAAAGGAGCACACCTTAAAGGGCACACTTTAAAAGGAGCACACCTTAATGGGCACACTTTAAAAGGAGCACACCTTAATGGGCACACTTTAAAAGGAGCACACCTTAATGGGCACACTTTAAAAGGAGCACACCATAAAGGGCACACCTTCCCCTACAAAATAATCTTGGCATGACATGCCATGACATGTTCCAAATTCATGCGTGATATGTTGTCGCATGTGTTCCAGTTTTTCTAGAGCACTGTTAAACATGCTTATATGTATGTCATTAAATTGCAGGCATATCACTCTTCTAACTTGTACAGGTTGACAAGTTTCTAAAACGCGTTCCCCCAAGAAGTTATAAAGCAGCACGCCCCTTAGCATATTAACGGGTATGCCTCGTCGGGGAATCGCTTTTTAGAAACTCTTCATCCTGTACAAGTTAGAAGAGTGATATGCCTGCAATTTAATGACATAAGCATGTTCAACAGTGCTCTAGAAAAACTGGAACACTTGCAAAAACATATCACGCATGAATTTGGAACATGTCATGCCAAGATTTTTTCATAGGGGATCCATTGCGGGATAATGTGCAGACAGCATTCTACATGTACATGTAGGTGCCATTTTCCCCTCCCCTAGGAAAGGTCCCCTGTACTGTTCGTTGGGACTATATCCACCTGACATCTGCAAAGACTACAAGGAGGCAGGCTACTGCGGCTTTGGAGGTAGGTGTGTGCTGCTGTGCTGGTGTGTGCTGGTGTGTTCCCATACACCAGCTTACAGTATACACCATACACCAGCCTATATGCCATACACCAGCCTATATGCCATATACCAGCCTATATGCCATACACCAGCCTGTACACCATACACCAGGCTATACACCATACACCAGCCTATACACCATACACCAGCCTATACACAATACACCAGCCTATACACCATACACCAGCCTATGCACCATACACCAGCCTATACACCATACACCAGCCTATACACCATACACCAGCCTATACACCATACACCAGCCTATACACCATACACCAGCCTATACACCATACACCAGCCTATACACCATACACCAGCCTATACACCATACACCAGCCTATACACCATACACCAGCCTATACACCATACAGTAGCCTATACACCATACACCAGCCTATACACCATACACCAGCCTATACACCATACACCAGCCTATACACCATACACCAGCCTATACACCATACACCAGCCTATACACCATACACTAGCCTATACACCATACACCAGCCTATACACCATACACCAGCCTATACACCATACACTAGCCTATACACCATACACCAGCCTATACACCATACACCAGCCTATACACCATACACCAGCCTATACACCATACACCAGCCTATACACCTTACCCTATACATCAGCCTATACATCATACTTAAAAAACCCAGCCCATACACGTTCCTACATGTACATGTACCAGAATACTGAAGGCTTTTGTCATACATGTACCTACTCTTAATCCTAAGATCTGCCCATGGTTTGTGCTGTGAATATAATAAACTTGAAAGGGGACCCACAACCTTATCTGATGGTTAGTGGCCCATGTAGTGCTGCTGCCCTGAAGCTACATGTAGACCTACCTCCTACATGGACTTACATAGGCCTACCCTGCATGAACCCTACATGGATCGACCTACATAGGCCTACCCTGCATGAACCCTACATGGACCTACATACATGTAGGCCTACCCTCCATGAACCCTACATGGACCTACATAGGCTTACCCTGCATGAACCCCTACATGGACCTACACATGTACATAGGCCTACCCTGTATGACCCCCTACATGGACCTACATTGGCCTACCCTGCATGAACACCTACATGGACTTACATAGACCTACCCTGCATGAACCCCTACATGGACTTACATAGGCCTACCCTGCATGAACCCCTACATGAACATGAACCTCTACATGGACCTACATAGGCCTACCCTACATGGACCTACATAGACTTACTTACATGTACCTACCTGAGTTCTGAAAATTACTTGTTTCTTTTGTCTACATGTATTCCCTTCAAACTTGCCCTTCTGTGCTGTGAATATAATTAAACATGAAAGGAACCCACAACTTTATCTGATGTTAGACTTAAAATAAACATGCCCTGTACATGTACCTATGTAGGCCTTTCTATCCTGGACTTATATGTACCTACCTAAGACTACCATATCTACATTAGGCCTAAGACTAACATGTACATGTGTACATCTATCTAACTACTGGCATGTACTTATGTACATGTAAGACTACCCTGGACCTACATTAATTTGGTTTTACCAGAGGGCACACGAAAACTGGGTGGGGGGTGGGGGGGAGGAGGGGATGCAGTCGAAGGGGCACATTTGTACATGCCCTGTTCTGCTCCACTGCTTTGGTGACATTTGTCAGCAAGTATTCAGACTTTTTTTTACGTATGACGCAACACGTAATCTACTCGCAGGTATATGCATGTAATCATGAACGGAAGCATGTGGCTGGGGGGGGGGGGGGGGGGGCGGGGCGGCAATTGCTGCCAGAGGGGTGCCATGGGGGAGTGGGGGGGGGGGGGGGGGCAGCTGGCCCCCACCCCCAAAGCTATGCTTGATCCGGGGCTGCATGGTACCTACTTAGACTTATCGTGAGTACTGAAGGTTAAGTGTTCATGTGTCTTTCCTCTTCACCTTCGTACCACCTACACTGTACTCCTTTCTATTTGTAAATGACCTTAGGTCAGTATAGTTTTAATTCACCCAAGCACTGTAGAAACCATACAGAGAAGTTACATGTATAAGTCATACAAACCACACACTGTGTGCAGAATGTGTGTGTGTGTGTGTGGGGGGGGGGGGGGGGGGGTAATGACAGGGGCCTGTTGGGCAAGCACTAGTCCTGATGCCTTGGTTGAGCTTTGCATTGGACCTAATGGGAGGGGATGGAGTGTGCTTTGTGCATGATGCTGAGGGCTTTGGTTTTATGGTAGGGGCATTTGTTCTGATGCATAACCATCACTTTTTTTCTCTAGGTTTCAATATCAGGAGCTGTTCATTTGTTTAAATGTCTGTTTGCAACTGTTTCCATGGAGATGTGCTACCATAAAGTATCTATGATGCTACTTAGGCACTTATCTTTTTTTTTTTTTTTTTTGTTTGGTGCTCATCATATGACACTAGACTTGCTTGTAGCTGTGATAGCCATCCGATGAGGAAGAAGAGCAGCAGGGTCTTTGTGGTGTATGCGAAAGTGATCAATTATTTTAAAAAAATTGTCAATTTATAAACGTAACTCAGTGATGGGGAAGGGCAGCATGACCCGTCGACCTGATCACTACGGTAAATGTATTAACCTATAAGAAGTTCGATATCTTGACATGAAATATAAACGTTTAAGATACGGGTTCGAGCTTGCCAATGTGTTCAGCTCTAGAGAAACGCCCACGCTGCCGGTCCGCCCACCCATATCACATTGAGTCGATGATTGACTACGGAAGGGGCTAAGAGAAACTATAAATGTAGTAGCATATATCATAGGAAGTATCGCTTTTCATTATCTCTGCTTTTACGATATGCTGCCCGCGCGATGATCGCGATCGAGGCTTCATGGCAATAATGAATTGCCGCATAGAGAAAGGTGGCATAAAAAGGGCTGGTGGCGTGACGTGCACAATGGACGCTGCACCAATATTGTAAGAATGGGTAAATATGCATGGCGGAGCATATATGATGACATATTTGGACTCCCGTCGTGAACTACTAGTAATTGCGGACCGGCCGGCCACTTTGGACGAAGCCGACATCATCCCTATGGCTTTCGGTCATCCTGCGGTGCGTGTTCAATCTGTGTTTACGGGAGCTATATATCGAAGGGTCAGGCCAATGTACAATTACTTTTACTTATTCGCAATACGTTATGATCAGAGCCCGGCTTTGTGTATTGTGCGTCTCGTGAGCTAGCGCCATTAGTTAAAAACATTGTAGATAAATGACATAATTGTTAATAAATGTTACGTAACATGTCTACTTTACGAATAAATTAGTGCGGTAGAAATTAAATTTTTGTCTTGATTTTTGTACAAGAATGGCTCATGATATAAATCTATAAATTACAGATTCACAATCAGACCGATTTATCGTACTTAGTACATGTGTTTAAAAATCAATTTGAAAAAAAAGAGCTAAATGTCCGCCTATGTATGGGCAATTTCTCCATATGGTTAATTGTATGCACTTTACACGATAATTGGTGTGGAATGTGGTGCTCACTGTTGGTAACTACTTCTGCTCAGTGCTTTCCATGCCAACGTGCGACAGCCGCGACGCCCCTATCTACCATCAATCGGAAAAGGCGTTCATCTCGCTCTGTCTTTTCCAAAAAATTCATCCACCCTTGAACACCACATATAACGGGTTCCACAGTGTAACGCGCGTACTCCTGGTGTGCGAGCTCCAAGGGGTAGTCCACGCCATTATCACGAAGGCGCTCGAGGTAGTACCCAATCAACTCGTGTTCGTACTTCATACAGTCTTCCTTGGTGAGACTGGTGACGAGGAAGTACGCTACGTCGAACATTGGACTGTCCACAGTCACGGTCTGCCAGTCAACCGTAGCTAATGGAACTTCGCCGTTGCGTGCATCAATGAGTAGGTTGTCTGTGCGAAAATCTCTGTGGACAAGGCATGGCTTTGGAGGGACGTAGATGCCTTGTGGTTTTAGGAAGCGTTCTTTTATAAACATCACAGTTTCGATTGTTGGGTCGTCAATCTGCTTAGCCATCCTCTCAAGGAGCATATCGAAGGCTGTGGATGCCATTGCCAACTTTTGACGCATTTCTTCTTCGCTGTCTAGGTGAAGCCACGAC
Source organism: Spongilla lacustris (assembly GCA_949361645.1). Classification (NCBI taxonomy): domain Eukaryota; kingdom Metazoa; phylum Porifera; class Demospongiae; order Spongillida; family Spongillidae; genus Spongilla; species Spongilla lacustris. The sequence continues at coordinate 1,945,010 of OX442437.1, read as the reverse complement.
GATTGAAGAAGCTCTTTTTTCATAAAAGTACATCCATGAAGCTCAGCGAGTGCTTTCAAACCATGTTTAGCCACCTCCAAGGAGATGCCGATGAACTGGTCGACGGCAGCAGAGGGGCTAAGGTCTTCTAAGAGCAGAAGAAATTTACCATCCTCATCACGCTGTGCAAAGTAACATTTCGGAGTTCTAATAGGTAGCTCTGAGGCGAGTAAGCGATAGAAGAACACCTCCTTGTCGTAGAAATGAAGGCCACGCGCCGCGTGAAACATTTTCTGATTCTGTGATGGACATTTAGCTATAACACTATAGTTACGCCCATCAGATGTATCGATGGTAAGTCGGTAGCAGTTTCCGACTATTCCATTTCCAAACTTTGTCTTCGTCATGGAGACAGCGTTGGGGATGCCAACTTGAGCACTTACCCAGGCAAAATCCAACGAATCGATACTTGGTACTGCAGACATTATAGTGACGATATTTGCATTTACTTGCATTTAAATACTAATAGTGCAGGGGCGGAGGTTGGAATTTTGGTCCCGGTCGGACAGCAAGCAAATCCGCCCCCACCGAAAAAAAAAAAAAAAAAAATGGCTCGCCACTTTTGACTCCTCTATGTGTGTATTCGTACAGACACAGATATAGCTATGCGCTGCCTGTTCAATAATTCTTTAGTATGCTGTGGTACATCAGGAAAACTTGCCTCGCAACTTTGTTATCTAACCGTCAACGTTACAGTGAACGGCACAGCGATCGATATACAAAATATACGCATGAGTATACAGTGTAGGTATACGACAGCGTATATTCAAGATTCCGCAAGTGTCAAAACGTCACCGTTTATATAAGCGCATTTTAAAAGTATACGATGTTATATTCTCAAGAAGTATACTCCCCTGAGTATATTACCGCGCGTATATTCAAATTCCATGCATCCCACCCACAGTTTGAAGAAGTGTACCACACAATGAATTTGTAGTACCGGTGTCATAGGCATGGTTGTCCCCCCCCCCCCCCCCCCCCCCCCCCCCTCAAAATGTTTCCCCGGACATCTGTTCCTAAGCACTGCTGTCCCCCGGACACTCGTTCCTAGGCACCATTGTCCTCCGGACAATTATGCCTAGGCACATACGTCCGCAGGGAACATTTATGCCTATGCATAAATCCTGGGCACCACTGTCCCCCCATGGGGACATTGGTGCCTAGGATTAAATGTCCGGGGGACATTTTGCGGGGGAGGGGGGGGGGGGGGTTACTACGACACCGTTAGTAACAAAACATGATGCTGAACTGAAATGTCCTATGTGATGCTAAACTCACAGCCCTCTGCGGCCATACATTTTGTGGACAAAAGGCATACCTATAGAAATATTGAAAAAGTGGCGTAATGCCTTAGCAACCACCCTTGACAACCGACAACCTTACAAACTTTGCACTACGTGTTAACATGTTTGAACTTGTCGCCATTTAAAGGCCATACATGGAATGAAGTACCATTGTTCTATTAGTAGCCAATAGGGTGTGTAACCGGTTATCAGGTTATTCGGGTTATTCGGATATTCGCAAAAACCTATCCGTTCGAATAGTAATTTAGCGTTACTCGGAAAAATCGATTATTGGATTTGTTCTATTCGAAATAACCGGTTTGTGAATCTCCATTCGGAGGTACTTAGGTATTCGTCGTCCGCATCGACAATTCGCCCATTATTCGAATAACGATTTCCGGATACGCGTTTACGATATTACATGTACAATAATTACTTCTAAATAACGTCACTGTTGTTACTATAAATATATACGTGGGGACGAGATCAAATACACGGGCAGTAATTCGAACTACATGTAGCCAAAAGAGATCTCCCTCTTCACGTGTCATGACGACGGACAGCTCCAGCTGCAAATCAAAGTCAGTTCGCTTAGTGTATTTCGAACCAGCTGGCTTCTTGCATCAATCTCTCTGAGCTGATATTGCCGCGATCGTACTAAGGCTTGCTTAGATACTAGGATTTTCAAAACTCGCGATGGTGAAATGGAGGCTGCATGGCTGTTGGTGCGTAAACGTCATCAGTGGTTCTATTATTTTGGCATCAAGTGCGATGTGTACATCTGTAGACTGTAGGTACTAGTAAAGCTCAGCGTGGCCACGCTAACTTAGGTCGGGACACGCCCAACAAGGTATGTGGTTAGGCCAAGTGATTTAGGCCTATGTAGGTAGCTGTGGTTGTGTGCTGAGTGCATCTGGTGTGATGTGGGTAGCTGTGGATCCCTGCTGAGGCTACTGATCTGGTGTAATGTGGTTAGTTGTAGTAAGGTGTCTGGTGTGATGGAGGTAGCTATGGTTGTGTACCTCATGAGGGCATCTGGTGTGATGGGGGTAGGTGTGTTTGTGTGCTGAAGGCTTCTTGTGTGATGGGGTAGGTGTGCTGAGGGCATCTGGTGTGATGGGGGTAGGTGTGTTTGTGTGCTGAGGGTATCTGGTGTGATGTGGGTAGCTGTAGGAGGGTCTCTGGTGTGATGTGTACATTTAGGTGGCTCAATGAGCAGAAAACCTGAATAACCTAGGTATTCGGCTGGCAAATTGTCAAAACCTATTCGGAAAAATCGATTTTCTTTTTTCAAGTATTCGGAAAAATCGATTTTCAGATCCAGAAAAACCTGAAAAATCGATTAGTGTTTTAAAAGTATTCGGAAAAATCGATTTTCATTCTTCAGGGGAGGTTACACACCCTAGTAGCCAATGTCACATGGCCTAGTTTTCTCTCCACCGCTTCCTACAAGCGGCCATTTTTTGACGAACCCATCGACTTCAACGTACTTTTTCGACTACGCAGACAAATTCTGCTCCCCAGATGGAAGCACAGAACAAAAGGAGACAGAAGGTACTTACAACGTATAGTATGGAACTGTAGCCATATTTTTTCTTCGCGATGGTATACGCGTGTGAACTATACTGTGGTTTGAGCCGTGGTAACTATTAATGGTACATGTGTGTATGGACGTGTTTGAAAAGGGATAGAATGCCTATCCACGATTTTGTTGCTTTGTTTGGCGGTGGAATTGCTTCCACAATCAAGGGTGCAATGGATAGCCTGTGCTCTTGAACAATAAGAGAGCGGTGTGTGTGGGCATGGATATAGTCAGGATAGACGCTACCCCCTGTTAACCTAGTAGACCAAAGCCTGCACCCGTCCACCTTGCCCATTGTTATAGATAAGATCAATGTCCTAGCCATCATCAAACAGCCTCATATGTTAGATAACCTTCCTCTTAGTGTCTCCATCATTGAGACCGCATCCCCCAGTACCTTTACCTACACTTCTCAGGTGTGCCTACCTATGTGTTATGGGAAGGAAGTGACTACTATTCTGACCCCGATCCATTGGTCCCTCCAGCTGTTCCTGTTCTCAGCATTCTAAGTGGAAATACAATTTTAACAATGGGTATAAATGTGAAGCCATTAGTAGTACCTTCTCTTTTACTCCCCTTTCCTCCCTCCCCTCTCCCTCCCCTCTCCCTCCCCTCTCCCTCCTCTCTCCCTCCCCTCTCCCTCCCCCTCCCTCCCTCCCCCTCTCCTCTCTCCCCTCCCTCTCCTTCCTCTCCTCCCTCCCCTCTCCTCCCTCCCTCTCCCTCCCCTCCCTCCTTCCTCTCCCTCTCCTCCTTCCCTCTCCTTCCTCCCCTCTCCTCCCGCCCTTCTCCCTTCTATCTCCCTTCCCTCTCCTCCCTCCCTTCTCCTCCCTCCCTTCTCCTCCCTCCCCTCTCCCTCCCTCCCTCCCTCTCCTCTCCTCCCCCTCCCCTTCTCCCCCTCCCCTCCTCCCCCTCCTCCCCTTCTCCTCCCCTCCTCCCCCTCTCCTCCCCCTCTCCTCCCCTTCTCCCCCCTCTCCCCCCTCCTCTCCTCCCCTCCCCCCTCTCCCCCCTCCTCTCCTCCCCTCCCCCCCCTCCCACCCATTCTCCCTTGTTGTTACACTTTCCCTTCTATTTACTGTACTACACTAATGCCAGTTTAAACAGAATTCTCCTTATACACTTATAACTACACTGTCAAAGAAGTGCTTATACATCACAAGCACCGAATGGCACTTCCAGTGGGTGCCATCAGGGGTTGTCTACTTATGGTAACTCTGAACATTGATAGAATGCCCTCCTTTTCTTCCCTGTAGCCACCAAAAGGCTTCCATAGACTCTGCAACGTTTCTGGAGCTGGTCTCTGCGGTGTTACATCTAGGCTATGTGACCGAACAAAGCAACTGAAGCCGCATTATTCATAGCCAAGCAAAACCGTTTATTGCGTGATGAAAAAAAAAGTATGGCTGCATCTGAATGGTGTTACTGTACACCTAATTGTGTGTAGTTGACGATGCGGCATACCAACCGTCTTGAGAATTTGTCTGTGCTTGGTGTTTTCAGCCTAAAGCTACCCCTCTCCCTTACGATATCCGTATATAAATTCGCTGCGCGTTATTAAAGTCTCTACTGCGATAATACACCAGTCATTCGATGGTAAAATGAACAAGATACAGCTCTCTCCAAAAAAACGCCATTTTAATGAGGCCATGGCGCATATAGCCGCAATGGATTTTTTTTGGTTTACGGTATTGTCTAATTATGGACCCTTTTGTCCAGTCGCGCGCAAAGGGCTGTGAACTATTTATGCACGTGAAAAGTTAATTATGCTGAATAATTATATATAATATTAATATTATAGTTAATTATATATATAATTATATATGTGCGAAGAAATTTTTATAACCAAGCAGATACAAAGGGGATGGGGGGGGGGGGGGGGGGGGGGGGGGGGAGGTAGGGGGAGGATCGGTTTTATGGAAGGTCAAAACCCAAATTACGATAGTGCGCGGTTCTCCAAAGCTTGTAACAGGAATGAAATTCAAAGCTTGCCACAAGCGGCACGTGAATGACTATATTTCAATATATGCACTTGCTTATAATGTTCAATACGCAGGTAGTATATTTCTGCGTATATTCGAAATATATGCTATAGTATACACTATTGTATAACACTTTTTGCACAGTCGCAAAGTGGCGAGACTACAGGAGCAAGTAATTCTAATCATATTTTAGCATGGTACTGCTATATTTTGTGACTTTAAAATTTGCAATTTGCAAAGCGGATACCCCGATGGGGGAGCTTAAAGTGTAGGGTACCAGAACTTTTAATCAACTGCTGCATATTAAGCTATTTCATATGTTGTGGTGTGTGTGTGTGCCGGAGAGTGTGTTTGCATGCACGCATGCATGCGTGTATAAGGAGTACATACTTCTAAACCTAGTGTTGCCTAGCATGCCCAAGGTTCTTGTTCAATACATGTGTTTTTTCAACATTATTTTATCTTGGCTGTTCACTTGTATTGACATGTGTAAATTATTACCACTTCCATTAACAATTGGGAATCACATATTGAATTCAACTTATACATGTGCATGTACAAGACCACATTATATAAGGTACTCCAAGCCAGGTTGTTTCATCACTTGAGTGGCATATCTAATGTGGACCCTTACAGCATCTGACTGTCTTCGTACCTCATCCCAGTCTGGGGGCACAGAAGGTGCAGGGTGCAGAGCACTGAATATTGCATCAGAGAGACCTGGGAAGGTAGCACTAATATAGGAATTGAATGAGCTTGGGGCAAAGATCACATGTCTGGAAGAGAAGCATGAAAACAACCATCAATAATAATTGCCCACAATCAAGGGAAATTGATCAATTAGTACATATTAGTGGTTGATTCTTTTTAATTGTTCTGCTAATGTGAAAAGATGCTATGCCAGCTAACGATAACTTATGCTAATAAATGTTAAGGTCATAAACATGTACTGAGCTACCCTATATAGTTGTCAATCACGTTGTAAAAGGTTCAAATCTTTGTATTTCTCAAATGTGAGAGGAGGTTTGACAGTTTGATTTGTTATTTAAAAAACTTGTATTTCACCATTATTTCTTTCCTTAATTGGACTATTTACCAGCAATTAATTATTGATTGCAGGACACTCTGCATACAAAGACATTACTATAGGCAGCTTACTTAAATTGTACACCTGGTAAACCCTCTGGGATGATAAAAGCCCTCTCCAAGTTTATTAACTTGCTATTAAGAATACGGAGTGCCTGTATACTGGTTGATGTGTTGGATGCTGCAGCCTGGAGCTGGTTCCAGAATGTGACAGATGCAGTGACAAACTGATTCACCTCATCAGCAATATATTCCAAGGGGATGTTCTGGCTCTGAAGCACTTCACCATACTGCTGCACAAAAGTACCAAAGATGTTCTGCAAAGCAATGGCATAGTCCCTTGGGTCATAAGGCAGAACTGGAGATGTCGCTAGGAGTATAGCAGTCTTGGACCACATCAATCCTATGGCCTGATGGTGAGTGAACGAAGTGTCTCCAAAGTTGGTCACCCAGTAAAAGTTGTCATGTACAGAATGGTACACTGCATAGAAAGTGGTGTTGGCCTTGGAAAGTGGAGAATGTCGGGTGACTCAGTCATGTGATATACAGTGGTGTGACTTACATATGTGAAGTCAGCACAGCTTATTCCCAGCAGTTGGAAGAACATGGTGAAGTCACTGCCTGATCCAAGGTTATTTATGCTGAGAAGCAAAAATAGTGGCAATAAATGTACATGTGCAAAAGTTGGACTCAATTGACTGAAGCATACGAAGGTTGTACTGTTCCATTGAAAGACATAGATCTGTAGTACAGCCACTCATCATACAGTGTATTGAAGCGCTGGTTTGGACACTTCACCTGCATTGAGACATGAGCTCTAACACAGCACACCTTCAAAATGTCATGATATGTACCATCTTTGCAGCAGAGTATATCACTTGGTATAACAGAGGACTGGCAGCTGCTGTTATGTAGGTTGTTCCTAGACAGACATAGAGCAAACTTCAAATGGCATAATGTACACACCCCTTCTTCAAATGAACCTGATACAGCAATATCCAAATTGAGATAGGCCACAGCATTGGGTCCAAGCACCTTCTGCCTCTCCTGTGTGTGTGCAGACAGTCATGGGACTTGTACAAAGGCATGCTTCTCTTCCACCCACCTCTATCCACTCAGTAGAACCAATCAGCCCATACTCCTCAGCATCCCAGCTACACAACACTATGGTGCGACCAGGTCTCCATCCCTTGGTTCTCAAGGTGCTAAAGGCTCTGGCTACCTCCTCCAAAACTGCTGTCCCAGAATTAGGGTCAACTGCTCCAAATAACCATGCATCCCTATGGTTTCCAAGGACGACAATGTGGTCTGGTTCAACCTGTCCATATATGGTGCCAATGACATCATAGATGATTCGTTGTTCCTGGTAGTTGTTGACTTGGATGAAGGTTTGGCTGCAGATTGGTATGAATACCACATTACATCTATTAAATTTATACACCCTCTTTCCATGAATGCATAATCTGTGTCAGTCACACAACAGCAATTGCAGCCACAATCTAAGTGATAACATTAATAACAAAATTTAGTAAATAAACTATGACTATCTGGAACACCCACATGTAATAGGATAGTGTGTTTAAAATATTCAAATTTAATTTAAACCATGTGAAACCATAAATGTTATTTCCGGGGTAATGTCTGTATGAAATCTGCATTTTACTAATGTCCATATCTTCTACCACAACCTGTACAAATACGTCAAAATACAGACCATTACGTTGATGGAGCTGCTGCCTTTCATTTCATGTAAGTTCCTTAACAATGGGACTTTTAGTACAGACATGCTATTTGTACTGTTTTCAGGGCAAAAATACTTAGCCTACATTAGACATTTAGATTGACATGTTTTGACGTATCCATCAAAATACAAAATAAAATCAATTTAATTTTCCAATCATCCCCCACCTCCCCTTCATTACCCAACTATTAATTTGTAGGACACAGAACTGGAATTAATTTTGGACCTAAGGGTGTTTAAAGTCATAGTACATGTATGTACTATAGAACCATGGGTTATATGCACACTACATAATTATAGTATTGAACAGCTTTTACTAACTAAACAGGTAAGATGCTTATTTTATGAAACTCCGCACTATACAGCTTTGTAATATCCCCTCTCAGCTGGAAAAATCTACCGCATGAACCCATGCTGCTCTGGACTTATGTTACTTGTACGTGTCATATTTTGATGAACATCAGATATATAAGCTTTCCTAACTTCCTAAATACAAAGGCATGATGTGTGCACAAATAACTAATACTGTTAACTCAAATATGCAGTTCTATTCAATCACCCACTCCCACTAGCACCTCCACATTACCCGCCGGCTAGCACCTCCACATCACCTACTAGCACCTCCACATCCTTACCACTAGCACCTCCATATCACTTACTAGCACCTCCACATCTAGCATCTCCACATCACCCACTATCACCTCCCACTAGCACTACAGCTGTCAAATACCTGAAATACCAAATACTGGTGATATCATCATTCTACAGAGGCAACCTGTCACGCCGTAAATGGTCCAGGCTATAACCAGTCCGACCGGACCGTCCATGGTGCTACAGACGGTCCCCCCCCCCGAACCGTCCATGGTCACCACCCATGGTCTCCCTCCACTGTGTAAAAAGGGTTGTTATACTCGTCTGTATAACATTGTTATACAAATAGTTATACAGTACCTGTTATACACATTGCGTATAATTGTGTATAACTGTGTATAATAGCAGTGTGTGCTAATCAAAAAACCACAGTTGTTATACACATTTTGTATAACTGTGTATAACTATGCTAATTACATTCTACCGATCCGAGGGCGTAATTCATTGCACATATGCAATATATACTAGCTATTTATTAATAATAGGCTACTAATTCAAAATGATGCCTACGTGTTCCGAAGTTCCAAACAAAGAAATCTCAGAGGGATAGCGTATCTGGTTGGTCGGAGGTCTGGCTAAAATGTACGTTCACACGTGCTAGTAAAAATAGAGCTCTAGCGCTGAATTGCTCACACTTGAACCTGAATCATCTATACAGTTCCAGTGCATGATCAGATGACGTGTGCAGCGAAAAAGCCGCAAGTTGTGAAGACATCGCGTGGGATGGAGTCACCACTGCAATGTAAGCCAATGCAGTTTTGCTGTACAGTATATTAAAATAATTTGTGGTTGCATACTGAATTTTTAGTACTAAACTTTTCTGATCTGATCGTAAGTAGTAGACGCCCAGGGTCAGGCTACATGCTGCGTGTGTTTCTGTGTGTGTGTGTGTGTGTGTGTGTGTGTGTGTGTGTGTGTGTGTGTGTGTGTGTGTGTGTGTGTAAGGTTTCTGTTTTTCAAATTGTGTGTGTGTGCGTGTTTGTCAGTGTGAACATGTATGTGTGCATTTGGTTCATGAGTTCATTATAAGCATGTATGTACTCATATGTATATGCGTGTGTGTGTGTGTGTGTGTGTGTGTGTGTGTAAGGTTTCTGTTTTTCAAATTGTGTGTGTGTGCGTGTTTGTCAGTGTGAACATGTATGTGTGCATTTGGTTCATGAGTTCATTATAAGCATGTATGTACTCATATGTATATGCGTAATTGTGTGTGTGTGTGTGTGTGTGTGTGTAAGGTTTCTGTTTTTCAAATTGTGTGTGTGTGCGTGTTTGTCAGTGTGAACATGTATGTGTGCATTTGGTTCATGAGTTCATTATAAGCATGTATGTACTCATATGTATATGCGTAATTGTATACATGTGTACACAACATATATATGTTTTTGGGCCCTTCCATAATGACCTTGTCAGGGTCTCAGATCAAGGTGTGCATATTCTAGATCACTGGCTCTATATCAATCATGCAGGATCTGTGCTTGACACATGACCAGATGGTTTAGTATTTAACGTTCCTACTCACCCTAACACCAACTCCATCACCTACTAAACACTCATCATGCACACACACAGGCACGTACATGTTTACACTCACATATACACACACACTAACACACACATGTGTACACACAAAGCACACACACTAACACACACGTGTGTACACACAATGCACACACACTAATACATACTCTAATGCACACATGTGTACACACATACACACACAAACGTCACACATACACACACATGCACACGTGTACACACATGCACACATGTGTACACACAGCACACACTAACACACACACTAACACATTAATTACCAAGCCTACTAAATTCACCAGGCTAAGTAGGTGTATGCACCCAGCCCCTAGCTCCTCAGCTACAATTGCTTCTGTCCAACACAACTCAGTTGACTGATTAGCGAGAATAGGGGGCCAGAGCGAGAACCCCCCTGAGCTGTGACCCTGCCAACTCCGACCTGTTGGCCGTGGGGAGCTCCCGTGAGTGACGCAGATCACCAGTTGGGAGTCCCTGTGGCCAAGCCATGCGTCATGTGGGGGGAGACTTGGGGAGACAAGCACCAGTTGGAGGCACTGGCCACCATCTGGGTGACCTGCGTACCAAGCCAGGACGCTGGCCCAGGCTTGGGTCCCTGAGTTAGAAGGTCAAGCCCGGTAGGAACCCACCAAGGCTGTATTTAATATGAATGGGCATGATGGCAGTAAGAAATACACAGAAAGGGTACAAAGGTGACGCAGGGGTGGAGGGTGGGTGATGCAAACAGACAAGCTCTCCTGAAGCACCAGTGGACTGCTGGGAGGCTGCCCATGAATGCATATAATCTCATAAGCTGGCCATGGTGCACAAAGGGTAGCAATAGGGTGGATGAGGCTTTCATCCGCCTAAGACCATGAGCCTATGTAACCACAAGCCTCTGCCCACAAATGCTGATAGTGAGTTACCAGAGCCCCATTAAAGTCTGTTTAGCTCCCTAAACAGTACCCTAACCCTAACACACAATCATAATTTTCTTGACAATATCCTCTCAATACAACCACTACAAGTGCTATACAGCTAGGCACCAAAACATATTACCCAGGCAGTAAAGAGGCTGGGGTCTAACTGGCAGTAAAAAAAACACACACACAGTGAATTATAAATACTCCACAGTCACACCAAAGCAATGACACTTCTGTGAGTGCATTACCCCTTTGCAACCATAATGTATGTTAGAACTTGAAGTGTGTGTATGTGTGCGTGTACACATGTATGTGTCTTAGTGTGTGTATGTGTGTTTAAGTGTGTAAACATTGGCAAGGATGCCCCAGTTATCAAGACAGTGGCTGGGGTAGCCTCATATTAGGTGTGGCAAAGCAGCCATACCCTCCAACTGTGCACAAAGTTCTTATTTATTTCTGTATGCACTATGTTTTTATGTGAGTGTGTGAGCTTTGCCTGTAGTTAAACACATCCATGATATCAAATAATCAAATGTTGTCAGCTTCTGAACGTTCGTCTACAAGCTAGGGTCTTGACAATGATAGGCCATCCTCCCCAAGTGCATGACATACATGTATATACACACATACATTAGGTCCTTCTAAAAATAACACAAACACCTGTATGGCAGTACACACACAAACACCTGTATGGCAGTATACACACACATACACATACTCACACACACACACACACACACACACACACACACACACACACACACACACACACACACACACACACACACACACACACACACACACACACACACACACACACACACACACACACACACACACACACACACACACACACACACACACACACACATTGTAACCAGGTTCGTTTGTGTGTCCATTGGTGTGGAATAGTAGGAATCCTTGCGGGCAGTGGAAGCAGGTACAATGGTCAGTGTGATGAAGCTGGCCAACCATAGCTCTTCTGGTTAGTGGTACATGTATGTCGCTGTACATATATGTTTGTGCTCTTTGTGCATGTGTGTGCACATGTATTACAGGTGTATTTTTATGTGGTATGCACGTGCATACATTTTAGTGTCGTGTTTCTATGCATGTGTGCATGCATTTTGTGCACACTGTACAGTATGTGCATGTGCACCTGCATATGTTTACCTTTGTCTGTGTGTGCTTATTTCTGTGCGAGTAGGACCAGGCAGAAGAAGATGCTCAGAATGTGGTTATTAGTTTGAAAGAGGCCAATGTACATTATAATTTTGGAGCATTCAGAAAGAAAATATGGCAGAGGGTTTAGCTAGAAGCCTGGCAGCTTCCATGGAGGTGGCACTGTGGTATTACTGCCATCAAGTGGCTGTGTGTCCAAAGAATCTATCCTTCTCATAGTCTTCAGCAAAATTGTATATGTGGTATGTTTGCATGATCATGATGTGATGTCGTAATATGTAGATTATATGTATTTATCCTGATAGGATCAAGCTTTACATTGATGGAAACTGGGAGATTTGATGTGAACTTATATTTGGTGTATTGTTACATCTGTACATGTATGTATATGTACATGTTGTGTACTATTCAATCTGCACTGGTTGTACACTCTTTTCCATCCATGTACATGTCATGTTAATAGATGTCTTACATAAAGGGGTGTGGTCACATATAAACGTTGTAAAAAAAAAAAGCAAGTTTGTGAGTACTTATAGCAATGACACAGTACACTTCTATACATCATGCTATCACCAGTCCCTGGTGTGCATCTTTTAGAGTGATGTGCATCAAATGGAATCAGGATAGCGGCTCATCAGATTGAATCTGCATGAATGAAATCACGGTATCCTGGTCACTACCAAGACTCTATTACATTGAAGTGAATAAGATTCAATTTGATGCACACCGGCCAGGTCAGGTCGCTAACATGTTCTATTTGATGCTCACCAGGGTCAGCTGGTCGATACCACAAACCTAGCAGCTGCACACCAGGGACTGGCCAATTCCAATAGCATGACTTTATTTGCTGCACACCGGGTCTGGCCGCTAATATGGTTCTATCTGATGCACACCTCTGATCTACAGTGACTGGATTGCCGCTAGCATGACTATAGCTAAAACTACAAATCAAGTCATGCTAGTGGCAGTCCCAGGTGGGCATTAGATAGAATCATGTTAGCGACCACACCTAGTGTGCTTCAAATAGAATCAAGATAGCGGCCAGACCCAGGTTTGTATTGAATTGGATTTTTTTTACCTCAAATAAAGTGGCAGTCCCTGGTGTGCATTTAATAGAGTCATGGTCGCTGGTGTGCATCAAATAGAATTATTTTCGTGGCCTGACCCGATATTCCTGTGTGCATCAAATATATTGCTTTTGCTTTTGAAACCCCTCTTTGAGCAGAACAAATACAGCGCGTACGAGGCTTCCATTTCAAATGAATGTAACGCGCATGCGTAGACTCTTCAAAGCCACATGATTGCATATTATATGGCGCTATCGTCGGGAAATCTTATACTTGAACTAACCGTACGTTCCTATTAGCCAGAAGAAGTATCTTAGGTGGGTTATCAAGTAAATTGAGGGACTAGTGGCTAAGTTTATCCTTGAACATCCAGGTTCCTGAGCAACGATCAATTCATGTCACAGCTAGTAGAACCTATCAGTCTATGTATTAGTACCATGATGACGAAGAGGACCGCGCCGAACCTTGGGTCCTAGGCAGCATGGCGATGCTGTTTGCACTACTCCAGCAGAAGAATCATTTTCAGCAGCGGATGTGTACAACTATTATAGTAAGCGAGGTTGCGACCAAAACTGTCTTTGTAACACCAACTCGAGAGAGTAGGACATCACTTTCTGTGCAGGTACAGTAACTTTATATCAGCTTCTTTTTTCCCCTTCCTACTAGAGAATCAGCTGAAGTCTCAAGAAGCGTAAGCAGTGTGGCTTTGTATTGGTAACGGGAATTCTTTGTTCTCAGAACCTCAAGCGTCCATAATGCTAAAGTGATGTCTCGGATATCAGCGAAGAAGGAGTTGAAGGTATACTTGTTGTCTGTTAAAGGTATGAGTCCTTTCATTTTTGCTAATGTAGTTGGCATAGCGAACTACACCCTATCTCTAAAATGCATTCTTACAGAAGCCGATTAAAAAGAAGGGCATCCGATCCGAGCACAACTAGGTAAGCGCTTGAATTAAAAAATGTTGTCTAGTATTGATTATATACACTATAGCTATGGGAGCGGCGATCCGAACAAGTAACAGATCATGCAAGAAAGGGATGTACTTAACGTGTCGAAAGAGGAAGAACTGGACAATGGGACGATGATAAGAGGAGATCAGCGCGTTTTTGGACTCAGACGCCACGGAAGGAGCCCAACGCGCTCGGAACTTTCCTGATGGCCTTTCCACCTGCATGGATGCTTCACCGTCGCCGAATGAACTCGTTCTCTGTTGTTTTTTTTTGTTGTTGTTCCATGTACTAATGTACTTGCTTATATCATAATATTTATAGAAGAGGCCTGGAAACGAGCGACTAATTAAAAATTCATAATTATGTTATACGCTGTGTTTTACTCCATTTGCTATTGTTATACATATTGTTATGCATTGTTATACAAAATGTTATACAGAAGTTATACACAGTGTTATACTATAGTTGTTATACGCAACTGTGTATAGAGTATCCATACGCAAAGTTATACACATGTGGATAACACGTGTATAACGTGTGCATAACACATGAATACACGCGTTATACAGTACTGTATAACAACCCTTTTTACACAGTGCTCTGCTACATATGGTCCCCCTTTTGTAGTCACAAATATGTCAACCTTTTCGAGCCGACCATAAAACGTACGATTCAGAAAATGACTTACGAGTTAAGAAACATATCCGTGCCATACTTCTCGAGGCAGAGCATGCACTGAGCTGTTTTTAAAATGAGTGGCGAGCATATCAGCAAAAAGGAATAGTACTGTGACAAATTCGATGACCATACACTAAAACTTCCAAGCGCAGTATCGGACGGAGAGATACAATCTGCTGACAGTATTGTGCAGTATTCGTATATGCATGTATAGTGGCGGATCCAGGAGGAGGGGGGGGCTCCCCCCCGCCAAATATAGTTCACTAATTATGCAGCATACAATCAGTATACGATAGCTAGCTAGCTTCGCGCATCATTTGTGCGCTGCGCATGCATGATAAGTGCTAAAAATGCCCCCTTCCCCTCCATCACCAATCTAATCGGGGGGCGGACCATCTGTGGCAGAGGGAGACCTTCTATGGCACCATGGATGGTCCTAGGGGGACCGTTCACAGCACCATGGATGGTCCTAGGGGGACCGTTCACAGCACCATGGATGGTCCAGGGGGACCATCTGCAGTTGCCATGGATGGTCCGGGGGGACCAATTATTGGGGGGACCATCCGTTGTGTGACAGACCCTGTACTGCTTACTTTGTGTTGTTGTCTGACTGCCATATACAATAGGTCACATTCAGTGCTCCAGTCCAGTAGTTTGAAGCAGTGTAGGTATCCAATTGGCTGCAGGTGACATGTGTATTTATTGTGGCTGGTACATGTATAAGACCAACAGTGGTGTGTGCAATAAATACCTCATAAAGTGTATTGCATCTCCATATCCTATGGGCAGTACTGGTATTGAGGGGGCTGCTCCACTCTTGACCACAGAGCTGTAGTCCTCTCTGACGACACCATCTGAAGGATATATAGCCATACAAATGTCAGATTTGTAGTCTGAGCAGATGTACTGGTGTGTAATTCCACACACTCACTCCCCCCTCCCCATAAAATGTTCCATAACATTTTCAGATATCAAATCTGTATTGCAACTCTAAATCTTTCCGTGCTGTGCATAGGGTATAAACTACAAGCAAAGTGCATGCATGTTTGAGGAAATTTAGCACCCGATGTTTATCCCTCCTAACCTCTCCCTTAACTCCACCCTCTTTGCACCCTCATCAGTAAACTTGTCTACAGGTATACACACCATCCCCTCCCATTCTACCGATTGAAGGAACTCCAGGGGTGAGGGGATCGCCTACTGTTCGTAACAAGTATCCACGTTGAAGTCCATAGGGGGGCAGGCTTGGTCCATTAGGGTACACAGGGGTACCACTGGGAGCATAGTTTTGAGGGTCAGAATATATTATCAGAGCTGAACATCCATAGGTTTGGGCTAGGTGAGCTTTGTCTCCACGGAAGATGGCACCATACCTGGCTATGCAGATACGACCAGTCAAATTCAGAAACAGGTTTGTGGTCAGGTACAAAAAGTCATCAATGGTAGCATAGTTCACATAGACGAGTCTTCCAGTGGCATTTCCAGACCCAGAATATGCATTGAACGGCATGGCTGCTGTGCTGTCATTCTCGCCTGGTGTTAATGGAATTTCTTGTGCAGTATGGGCATTGTAAATGGTTCCTCCCGCCGAGCTCTTCAGAAGCAATACGTTAGGATTAGAGGTGTTCGGGTAGCTAAGCAACACGGAGTAGTTGACCAGTTGGACGTCGTCAAACCCGTTGTTCACCCACTGGGTGTAGATGTCTTGGGCTAGCTTCATGTTTTGAGGGGATCCGGCAATATGTGGGAGGACAGTTAGATTTTGGAGGTTATTCCTTATGTTGGTTGTGAGCAGCTGGTCGTCGATCCAGTTGAGGACTGGAACAGAGGCACCGCCATCAGTGACGTTAGCACCCCACGGGGACCGCACTGGAGAGAGGTTACATGTAGTGGTGTTTACAGACGCTGCAGATCCAGGGCTAGTTGATGTCTCAAAGGCTGCCTTGCCGACCGCAATGCCGATAGAAAATGCTACCGCGAAAGTTATTAACACCAGTAGTGGCAACGCCACAAATAGCACAATACGCCTGGTACCCTTTGGAGCCTTCATGGTGAAGTGAACTGGTGGGTCAATGTTGAGCATAAACGGTTCGGAGTCGCTTTCCTTATTACTCATATTTAATGCAGCAGTACCAACAACAACAAAAAAAAGAGTGGTTGGGTGGGCGGAGAGGGCGGGGAATAAATAAGACTAATTCAATTTTAAATTACGCCATGTGCAAATGTAGTTAATCAGAAGCCATTGAACTTTGTTGTACCATAATGTCACTGGAGGGTTGGAAGTATAAAAGGCGTTTATTGCTAATATTCATGATCCACCATCAGCAGCAGCTATGGGCAATGCCCTTGCTCATATTTCACATTTGGTACACTAAGGGGGTGGGAGTAGTGGTATTAGGTAGTAAGGGGGTAGGGTAGTGGTATTAAGTACTAAGGGGGTGGGGTAGTGGTATTAGGTACTAAGTGGGTAGGGTAGTGATATTAGGTACTAATGGGGTGGGTAGTGATATTAGGTACTAATGGGGTGGGTAGTGATATTAGGTACTAAGGGGGTGGGGGTAGTGATATTAGGTACTAAGGGGTGGGGTAGTGATATTAGGTACTAAGGGGGTGGGGGTAGTGATATTAGGTACTAAGGGGTGGGGTAGTGATATTAGGTACTAATGGGGTGGGTAGTGATATTGGGTACTAAGGGTTCTATAAGGGGGTGGGGTAGTGGTATTAGGTACTAAGGGGGTGGGGTAGTGGTCTTAGGTAGCAAGGGGGTGGGTTAGTGATATTAGGTACTAAGGGGTGGGGTAGTGCAATCCAAAAGACCTTAAAATGCAGAAAGTGTGTTGGTGGGTGGGACAGAGCCCCAGACCTCATACTCAGGGAACTATCCTAATATAACTCGGCAGCCTAGCTGGCCGGATAATTTATGCCATCCCTGAGGTTGAAGGATGTCATATTTGGACACTGTACATGCACATACACATGCACATACACGTACACGTACACATACACATACACATACACATGTGTATACACATGCACATGCACATGCACATACACGTACACATACACATACACATACTTATAACATCACATACACATGCACACACACAAAGTCAAAGATTTAGATCATGCAGTTATGAATAGTTAATTAGCCAAACGTTGTAGTAATTAATATGTGTCAACTGTAGGACATGAACAGAATAGTAATGTTTGCATACATATACATATTTTTTAGACTTGAAAAAAAAAAGAAGATTTTTGCCTTTTTAAAATATAAACTGTTCCGATGATTAGGACAGTAGCCAATAAAATGACTAGTCTTTTATATAAATAAAAATGCAGGATTTGAAGGTAATTAAACTAAATACCTACATGTATATATATCACGTTCAAGAAATAGCTCTTTAATATGCTGTAATCCTTTTCATGTACATACATGTATGTCGTACATGCATCTGTGTGTATATATATGTGTATGTTTACATTGCATGTTGTGTGTTTAAGTGTCATACATTTCTTTCAGGGTGTCATGCTTGTATATGACATCACCGATCAGGATTCTTTTCGCAGCATAGCAATAATGCCTGTGTTAGGACCAACTAGGAATTGTTATGTATAGAGAAGGAGCTAGGATAAGAGGAGAGGGGAGGAGAGGGGAGGTGGAGGAGGGGAATGAGGAGAGGCAGGAGGAGGGGAATGAGGAGAGTCAAGAAGAGGAGAGGGGAACAGATGGAAGGGCCAGGGTACTACATATGGTAGTACAAAAATGGATGACTTTCACAGGATCCATGAGAATTCTGAGGCTATCAATAACAATTTTTTGTGGAACCACCAAAACCACGACCTCAGGGAGGAGATGGGAGGGGGAGGAGATGGGAGGAGGGAGGAGATGGGAGGAGGGAAGAGATGGGAGGAGGGAAGAGATGGGAGGAGGGAGGAGATGGGAGGAGGGAGGAGATGGGAGGAGGGAGGAGGTAGATTTGATATTGTAGTTGCTTGATCCAAGTATATCAATATCTCTGCACAAAAGATAATTTCCAATGAACCACGTCTGTCAGAGCTTGAGTATTTATAAATCACCACCTGATGAGTCAGTGTGTGTTGATATTATGAATGTCATTGGGACCAAGAATGCCATTATATCCTTCAGCATTATCCTGATGCTGAAGTACTGCTGGTGGGGAACAAATGTGATTTTGACTCAAGGAGGGTTGTAAGCACACAGAGAGGGCAGCAGGCATCGAGTCTGGGAATTTCCTTCAGAGAAATAGTGCCAAGAGTGGCATCACAAGTGTTAATGAAGTGAGTATTCTGCTGATGGAGTATGCGTACATGTATGTATATTTGTATGTGTAAGTGTATGTGTATGTGTACAAGATATAAAAATTTAATTAAAATGAAATTGGTGATGTAGGATTTGTAGACAGCACTTGAGTAAAAAGTAAGGAAACAAGGAATTACGGATATTATGCATTCATTAAATTATAAATATTACATACCTACATTTAGCACAGATCAGAATTTCAGGCAGGTAATTTGCTAAATAATGTAGGTCTGTAATATTTATAATTTAATGAATGCATAATATCCGTAATTCCTTGTTTCCTTACTTTTTACTCAAGTGCTGTCTACAAATCCTACATCACCAATTTTATTTTAATTAAATTTTTATATCTTGTTTCACTCCTTTTTTTTCCCCGGCGGGTTCTGACATGTACTTATACATTGCATGCAGGAGCACAAACGTAGAAGGAAGGGGAATCTTGGAATACAACCCATTGCATCACATACATCACAGCAGTATGTACAATAGGACAGTTTGTTCTGCTCACTTGCTATCATCATTACATCACATCACAATCAAACAATTTCCTTTAAACAGTTAATGTCTCTGAATTGGCATGTGACTGGAAGATGAGGGGATCCCTAAAGAAAGTAGTAGCATAGGAAAGGAGGAATTAGTAGTGAAGTCACAAAATATAATGTGAGCTCAAACCATAAATGCCCTTCCCATGGCTCCAACCAAAACATCCTAAACTGACATACATGTAGCCCCAACCCGAATCTCCATCACAACTATCCTCACAGGATTAAAAGCCCTCACCTCTTGACTGAAGGTACTCATACGTTCTTCAAAGCCAGTAGTGAAGGCATCAGGAATAATCGCTATAAATGTCTGTCCTTGATGTGAGTACATGTATATGATCAGAGCAATTTGCCATTCACACAAAAGATGCTTACCAGATTGCCTGCCTTTTATTTCGAATACTGATCCTCTTCGTACAATAAACAAGCACGTGCTTTTGCTTTGCTAAAATTTGAAGGAGTTGGGCTGGCCCGACTAAACTTAAAGGTTGTTCTTTTAATAGGGCTACTAGCTCTCACTTTCAGACATGTTCCGCTCATCTTTTAGAAGGGAATGGAGAAAGGAGGGAAGGAGGAGGGGATAAGAGAGGAGGGAAGGGGGTGAAGAGAGAGGAGGGAAGGGGATGAGGAGAGAGGAGGGAAGGGGGAGAGGAGAGAGGAGGGAAGGGGGGGAGGAGAGAGGAGGGAAGGGGGAGAGGAGGGGAGGGGAGAAGAGAATGGAGAGGAAGGGTAGGAGAGAAGAGAAGATGAGATAGGAGGGAAGGGGAGGGGGATAGCTAGCACAACACTACACCACTTGGCAACATATCCATGAGACATGGCACACACTTTTCAACACACACAGTCACATACACCCACCTATTCAGAGTGGTTCACCCCCATCCTGGTGGGATGGTGTTCTGTTTTCCATCACCTTTGCAGCTTGAATGAGCAGCACCTGATTTGCTCTAGTGGGACCACGCAATTGTGGAGGACATTCCCGTTACCATTGTCGGCATTGAACAAAACTCACTTATAAATGGTCCTACCAACAGGTCATCTTTGACAGCTTGCTTACATGAGGGTGGGGGGCGCAAATATATTGTTACTCTCGTTGTATGTTAGGTAGCTCACCTGTATACGTCACCCATGGCCAACCAATGCCAACTTCTTTGGCCTTAATAGTGACGGCCAGTTGCATGCAGTGGTTTCCCACCTTCACGCTATCCTTCTTACTGCCTTCATGCTAGCCTATCGATCCTTCTTACTTTTGCGATCGGCTTAACCCGCTTTGTAGCGTTCAATTGTTCTTTTTTTTTTTCACGTGAACGGTCTTTCGGAGCTTCATCGCGCGACTCGTCAGCACAACCACACGTACAACTGTCAGTGCCATAATTTAACTGGCAATATTCTTGCACTATTCTTTTCTCTTGGCGATCGACGTGACTGCAGCTGCATACACCCGCCAGAAACACGTGTTCAATCACAAGTTTATTCTGGATCTCCACTTTATGGTTTCCCAAGGGCCGATAAAATCTGTTGTGGGCTATTGCTAACAAAACTAAGTGCTAAAGATCGAATTTGTGTCAAGCATAACTCCGCTTATAAAACAAATCCGACTCGGCAGTAAGTTTGTAACTTGGTGGTTCTAGTGCTTCCGCATAACAGCTAACATTACGCTTTAATCGTGACAAAAATACAGCGCAATAAACCTCTTATCCGAGTGAATCTTATCTTATCAGATCCGGAAGAAGAATTAGGAGAAACTTTTTTTAAGGTTCGAGGGTGGGAACGAGTGAGCGTTATCTTTGTTGTCCGAGCTTTCTAAACGTCGGCAGTTATACTACACTGTAGATATTCGACGGCTGTATCCAAATACGCTCACTAAATTCCAACTGATTCTACGGCGCATCGGCAATAATGGAATCTGGTGTTTTGCTAATCGTATTCATGACACTTCAAATCCTATACATAGGAACGTATAGGTCCCGATATGTGTGTATGTGTATGTGTATGTGTCGTCTTGCCCATAGACTACACATCCCTGTGTTTTTCAGGCATTTGATATCTTCGTAAGAAGTGCTCTAGTGAAGGTAAGGGTCCTCCTGATGTAAGGTCTATAGGTAAGGGTCCTGATGTAAGGTCTATAGGTAAGGGTCCTGATGTAGGTAAGGGTCCTGATGTAAGGTCTATAGCTAAGGGTCCTGATGTAAGGTCTATAGGTAAGGGTCCTGATGTAAGGTCTATAGGTAAGGGTCCTGATGTAAGGTCTATAGGTAAGGGTCCTGATGTAAGGTCTATAGGTAAGGGTCCTGATGTAAGGTCTATAGGTAAGGGTCCTGATGTAAGGTCTAAAGGGTCCTGATGTAAGGTCTATAGGTAAGGGTCCTGATGTAAGGTCTATAGGTAAGGGTCCTGATGTAAGGTCTATAGGTAAGGGTCCTGATGTAAGGTCTATAGGTAAGGGTCCTGATGTAAGGTCTATAGGTAAGGGTCCTGATGTAAGGTCTAAAGGGTCCTGATGTAAGGTCTATAGGTAAGGGTCCTGATGTAAGGTCTAAAGGGTCCTGATGTAAGGTCTAAAGGGTCCTGATGTAAGGTCTATAGGTAAGGGTCCTGATGTAAGGTCTAAAGGGTCCTGATGTAAGGTCTATAGGTAAGGGTCCTGATGTAAGGTCTATAGGTATAGGTCCTGATGTAAGGTCTATAGCTAAGGGTCCTGATGTAAGGTCTATAGGTAAGGGTCCTGATGTTAAGGTCTATAGGTAAGGGTCCTGATGTAAGGTCTATAGGTAAGGGTCCTGATGTAAGGTCTATAGGTAAGGGTCCTGATGTAAGGTCTATAGGTAAGGGTCCTGATGTAAGGTCTATAGGTAAGGGTCCTGATGTAAGGTCTATAGGTAAGGGTCCTGATGTAAGGTCTATAGGTAAGGGTCCTGATGTAAGGTCTATAGGTAAGGGTCCTGATGTAAGGTCTATAGGTAAGGGTCCTGATGTAAGGTCTAAAGGGTCCTGATGTAAGGTCTATAGGTAAGGGTCCTGATGCAAGGTCTATAGGTAAGGGTCCTGATGTAAGGTCTATAGGTAAGGGTCCTGATGTAAGGTCTATAGGTAAGGGTCCTAATGTAAGGTCTATAGGTAAGGGTCCTGATGTAAGGTCTATAGGTAAGGGTCCTGATGTAAGGTCTATAGGTAAGGGTCTGTCACGCAAAAATTGGTCCGGGCAAAAAGTGGTCCGGGTGGACCACTTTTGGTTGCCAAATTTGGTCCGGGTTTTATTAACTTGAATGAAATCCTGTTAAGTTCATATATATGGTGTGCTACTAAATATGATCTGAGGTAATAAGTGTGTGTAGTAAATATAAGCGTACTGTATAACATGATTTACATTGCACGCTTTATACTTAATTCTAGTTTATACAATACTCTATGTCCTGCTTCTGATTTTGGCTTCAGAGATTCATGAATGACTGAATAGTCAACATAACATGCATCAGTGTACAACTTTTTTATGCTTGGCTAATGAATTATGCCCTGCACAAATTTTATCAGCCTTTGCTACATGCAGCTCTTCCATCAAATTGTGGTGCCGGAACGTGAACTGATATATTAGTGACTGTAATTAGAAGTATACACATGCATGGAAGCGTGTCAAGTTACGGTTTAAAAAAAATTAGTTTCAACATATCATGAACTCGTTGAAGGGTGAAGGCGTGTTTTGGGAGGATTTTAAATCAAATAGACCCTGATTTCAAAATGGCACAGAATTCCTATGATCCATGCAAGCGCACAGCAAGTGCAACTGATTATCAAAAAATGAAAACAGCAGGCTTTAATCTATGCCATTGTACATTTTTGAGTCCAAAGCAATCTGTTCTTTATATACTAAAAGATTTGTGGCTTATATAGCATCATTCTTCATACACTATTTCAACATCTTGTTTTGTACACTGCATATACATGTACATTGCCAGATGCAGTCATAAGCACCAAACACAATTTGCAATGAACTATACATTCATCGGCTTTAAACAGTACGTGCATGCATGCACTGTTAATATGTATAATAGACCTTCTTCAAAGTTATCATACAGATTCTGATTCACAAAAAAATTCCTCCAAAAGCATCCGGTCTTGATTGGAGCTTTAATTACCTTAGAACTTATACATGCATATAGTCCAAAGAGATTCCTATGATTACTGCATAATCACGATTTGGAACCTTGCTGAAAATTATGCATCATAAGAGCCATCATGCATGTTACCATGGCTAGCATCGAATTCATCCTCATCTTCTCTGGCAATGAACAAGCACCAGGCCAGGCCTCCATAGGTGTAGAAGGTTTGGTGAATAGAGTAGCTAAGAGCTGCATGTTCCTATATAGAGTATAAGCGACTATAATTCAATCTTTCATCTGCATGAGGTAGAACTTTACTGATATGTCTAGTGGATGCTGTTGCATGTGTTTCTTTTAATATATCGCTAGAACCTCCATGTCTTTATGAGTATGTACGCTTATAGAAATGGGTCCTACACAAACTTCTGAAGGCGAGGAACGGTTTCCTGCAAGTTGATATACCCGGACCACGTTTGGCAACCCGGACCACTTTTGGCAGCCAAAAGTGGTCCGCCTGGACCACTTTTGGCCCGGACCAAGTTTCGCATGACAGGTCCTGATATAAGGTCTATAGGTAAGGGTCCTGATGTAAGGTCTATAGGTAAGGGTCCTGATGTCCCTCCCACACCACCTTGGCTTCCCTCTCCTCCCACACCATGTTCCTAGGCATGTTTACTTTCATGATGGCTTATACATGTATATCACCTGACATGGTATTGCTACACTCTCTCCAGGGACAGTGTTGGTCAGGAACGGTATCATTATATGTGAAGGGCTGCATGGTTAGTACCATTACTTGCAGGAATGTGTTAGTTAACCAGAACTGCATGCAGTTATTAATATGAATGTGTTAGGTAACCAGAACTGCATTCAGTTATTAATATGAATGTGTTAGGTAACCAGAACTGCATGCAGTTATTAAAATTGAATTGTTAGGTAACCAGAACATGTACCTTTGTATCTATCTGATATTAAGATTCAGGACTAGGTCTGGCAGATCAGGTGGCCAATGGACTGACGTTAAAAATAGATCTAACCATCATTTTGTAGCAGAATGTTGCCAGTGTCGCCTTCGTATTCAATCATCTTTAGTGCTCTAATACCTGCTGGCATTTTATTTTAATTTTATTTGTGCAACTGAAGGATATATATGTATGTTAAATTCATATGACCACTCCTTAAAAAATGGCTACTGTTTATTCTCCCTGCAAAGGGAGGCAAATGTAAAAGAATACTAGGATATGTTTCATTTCTGCCACCCTCTTCTGGCTATGCTTATATCTTTTTTTTTTTTTAGAATTGATAGATTTAAAGATGTGAAATTAAAAAAAATGTCCAGTGTCAGCTTTGTTTTTAAAAGGTCAATGAAATTGTAATTATTATTGCATTATGCACTGCCGAGCCTGTAAGCCTACTGCAAGAGAGTAGAGGCCCTCCATAAGACCTTAAAATGCAGGAAGTGTGTTGGTGGGTGGGGCAGAGCCCCGGACCTCATACTCAGGGACTATCCTAATATAACCCGGCAGCCTAGCTGGCCGGATAATTTTATATTTGGACACTGTACATGCACATACACATGCCCATGCACATACACATACACATATACATACGCATACGCATACGCATACGCATACGCATACGCATACGCATACGCATACGCATACGCATACGCATACGCATACGCATACGCATACGCATACGCATACGCATACGCATACGCATACGCATACGCATACGCATACGCATACGCATACGCATACGCATACGCATACGCATACGCATACGCATACGCATACGCATACGCATACGCATACGCATACGCATACGCATACGCATACGCATACGCATACGCATACGCATACGCATACGCATACGCATACGCATACGCATACGCATACGCATACGCATACGCATACGCATACGCATACGCCACAGTGGTTTAAAACCATAGCTGACCAGGACATTTTCAAATTACTGTATACAAATATGACTAACTTGTTTGTATCCTGATTTATAATGAGGTGATTAAATAAATATAAGTTATTAAATAAAGTTAATACGATAAAATCAAGACAGATTAATCAAATTCAACAGATTTATATAAATTCCATTATTGTAATGAATTGATATGTATTAATGGCATATTATATTACACTAAACAGGTACTAAATGATGTAGGAATTAAAATTTAATAATTATCCCAGAATAGTTAATTAAATTCAAGGCAAAAAATCAAGATTCTTTATACTTTATAATAATAAAATACATTGAATAACTAACATAATTTATAATCATGAATGTATTACAGTTCAGAAAGATAGATTCTAATAGGCTATCCTCAAGTTAAAGGCAACTACTTGATTCAGTCTGTTTTTTCGGACTTTTTCAATTCCTGCCTAAGACTAGTATACCCTGTCCGACCAAGCTTGTAAGTAGATAAAATAAATAGAGCCTCATCTAAACTAATCTCTCTGCTAACCATTTCCTTGCGGAACAACTTGAGACCTACTGCAGCTACAGCCCTGTCATGTATGTAATTCTCCCTATGAAGCATGTATCCTAACAATTGAGTAGTTGTTATTTTTTGCATTTCTGCTTCCTCCTTCAATAGAGCAAACAAAGCATCTGTTCTCCTTTTGGAATGATGAGGGCTCAGTGCATCGAGTGGGGCAATTGTGCTGGTACTTGCTTCATCTTGTTCTTTTTCGATCTCTTCCACTTCATCTCCTTCATGTTCATCTGAACTCTGAGCAGCCATTGGCTCATCGGTAACATCAGGTTTTAAAAACCTCTCTTGCTGAAACTCCATAAATGCCTTCTTTGTACTTTCGCTCTTCTGCCGTTTGCTTAATTTAGCCCATCTACTCCTAAGACGACGAAAGCGATAAACCCACCGATCAAGACCTATAGGCTCGTCCACTATTCCTTCATCGTTCATAAATCGTCTGGCTGCCTCCACGTTGCTTTTAACCTTCATTACGTACCTTTCAAACACTTCTTGATTGCTAATACTAGTGCTACGGTCGTCGGCCATGATTACAAAAGCAAGTTAAGTTGTGATTATTAACAATTTTGGATCGTTAGTTGCTTGTGTTTATAGCGTTTTTAAAAATCCAAACTTTGAAGCGGCAAGAAGCGGCGCGTGTTAATAGGTAGGCATTTAATAGCAGAAAGCTTTTACTATATTACTTTGCTTGAGAGGGCCGCCCTTTTTCACCCGTTTGTTCCCTTAGGCGGTTACACGTGATTATATTACATTGCGCAACCGTGTAATCCAATTAAATTTACGTTCTATGACGAGCTATGCGTACAAAAATTATACCAGTATCTGTAAGAAGGTTTTAAGAATATATAGCTACTTTATTTACTTTCAATCACTCACAGTGATTTTAAAATAATTTGTAACACACAAATACATCGGTTGAACACATTTACCTCCATTTAATACTTTGCACTTGACTATCAGGGCCAATATTAGGCCCAATTTGAAGTTGGAGCACAAATTATGATAGCTCAGGGAGTTTAAAACCATTAAAAAAAATAAAGTCTGACAATTATACCCTGACCCCATGTCATGGTCTTAAACCACTGTGTACGCATACGCATACGCATACGCATACGCATACGCATACGCATACGCATACGCATACGCATACGCATACGCATACGCATACGCATACGCATACGCATACGCATACGCATACGCATACGCATACGCATACGCATACGCATACGCATACGCATACGCATACGCATACGCATACGCATACGCATACGCATACGCATACGCATACGCATACGCATACGCATACGCATACGCATACGCATACGCATACGCATACGCATACGCATACGCATACGCATACGCATACGCATACGCATACGCATACGCATACGCATACGCATACGCATACGCATACGCATACGCATACGCATACGCATACGCATACGCATACGCATACGCATACGCATACGCATACGCATACGCATACGCATACGCATACGCATACGCATACGCATACGCATACGCATACGCATACGCATACGCATACGCATACGCATACGCATACGCATACGCATACGCATACGCATACGCATACGCATACGCATACGCATACGCATACGCATACGCATACGCATACGCATACGCATACGCATACGCATACGCATACGCATACGCATACGCATACGCATACGCATACGCATACGCATACGCATACGCATACGCATACGCATACGCATACGCATACGCATACGCATACGCATACGCATACGCATACGCATACGCATACGCATACGCATACGCATACGCATACGCATACGCATACGCATACGCATACGCATACGCATACATACACATACACTGTATACACATACACATACACATACACATATAAAGGTGTAGAGTAGGAGTTGGTATTGCTCCCTACAAAATGAACATTAGCTTACTGCTCATCATGTAGTTATGAATAGTTAATTAGCCAAAAGTTGTTGAAATTGCTTGCATGTCCCAGAAAGTTTTATATGCGTCCACTGTAGGGCATGCAACAGAATAGTAATGTTTGCATTGAAGTGTAATTAAATGCTCTCAGCTATAACTTAATTGCATTGGGCAAAGATTTAGAATCGTTTCTTTGAATACTGTCCAAAAAATGAAAATTACATACTTTTAGACATGGCCTTTTATAATAGAAACTGTCCATATGATTAGGACAGTCTCCATTAAAATGACTTTATTATAAAAATGTAGGATTTAAGGGTAAACTACAGAACATATAGCATATTCAAAAAATATGCAGGTTTGCTAAATGTAGCTCTGTAATATTTATAATTACTGTAATCCCTTTACATGTACATTGCATGTTGTGTGTTTTTTGCTTGTGTATGACATCACCAATCAGACGTTTTTTGACATCATAGCGTACTGGATGGAGGCAATTAAGGAGGTGAGGTCAAGCCTGGGGACCAGTTAAAGTTATGCCTGTGTTAGGACCAACTAGGATGTTATGTAAAGAAGGAGCTAGGATAGAAAAGAATGGATGACTTTCACAGGATCCATGAGAATTCTGAGGCTATCAATAACAATTTTTTGTGGAGCCACCAAAACCACAATACCTCGGGGAGGAGATGGGAGGAGGGAGGAGGAAGATTAGATATTGTAGCTGCTTGATCCAACAAGTATATCAATGTCTCTGCACAAAAGATAAATTCCAATGAACCACCTCTGTCAGAGCTTGAGTATTTATAAATCCACCACCTGATGAGTCAGTGTGTTTCGTTCAATGTTATGATGTTGTTAGGACCAAGAATGCCATTATATCCTTCAGCATTGTCCTGATGCTGAAGTACTGCTGGTAAAATGTAGCACTGAATTGTTTTCTTTTCCAGTGCATGTGTCAGTATAGTAAGAAATTACAATTTGCCATACTTCATGCAGGAAAAGAAACGCTGAAGTGGGTACAGTTGTATCTAAAGGACAGGACGTACCCATTATGCGCTACAGAGTCAGAGAAGCGGCTGATCCGAAAGCGTTCGACAGACTTCTCACTAAGCCATGACGATGTTCTGCTGTATGTGGGAGGGAATAACGAAAATGCAAGAGTGTTGCTTTTAACAGAAGAAGATAGTGCTTTCGGAGTATCACGTGTCCAAAAGTGGAGGCTATCAGGGAAGAGACCGCACAGAAGACAAATTGAGGCACTACTACTGGCCGCACATGCATCTGGACATACATCGTTGGGTAAGTGCATGCATGCATGCATACATATACCATCAATACTCACACACACATCACACGCACTGTATATATGTACACTGTGCATGTACATGCACTATTAGTCGTTTGTGTAATATATATGTACCTCGTGCACTTTGGCCGGTCTTGGATGTGCAATGTGTGCTGTACAGTGGAAACCATCACACTTGGAACAATAATTTTTTGGTACTTTTATTGACAACACTTGAATTTATTTCAATAACAATAAGCTCAAATGCAAATCTGACAACGTAGGCATAGTGTACAACTATTTTCAATACATACTGAAAGTTAAAAAGCATCACGTGACTATTTACTTTTGTTATTAAATTTTGTGGTGACCCCAGTACTAAAACAATTTAAAGCTGAATTCCTTCTCCTGTAGGCAATAGATCTTAGCCAAATTTGCAATATATCTAGAGAACAAGCATCACCAACCTTTGGCCGCGTCCGTTTTTAAGTCCGGTAAATAGTTACAGTTTTATTGAGTAGGATGTGCGTTTTTAGCTAGTAAAAGCTTAGGGATGCTATTTCGTAGTACGCTCTCACTGAACGGCTATATTTCGTCTCCGACTCGTCACATGTTAGATCTATCGCAAAAGCGTACTTCGGAGGCGATGGACGCTCCTTTGCCGTTAGAAAAGTGCTATCAAAGACGAATACGTGAAAACTTCCGCCATTTCCCAATGAATTGCATTTGAAACGTCATCATAGCGTCATTTTTCATATGAATATATTTTTAATGTGACGTCTTCGGTATATGTGCATCCAGTGGGTACCCGGGTGCAAGCATAGATCTAATATCTATGGTGCAAGTGCTGTCAATGGAGATTGCAAAAAAGCCACTCACGACGAACGGCTAGTAAATCAGCAGCGTCAATATGGGCAGGCCTAGAAATGGCAAAGAGCAAGAGGCAACCCCAAAAGCTGGAGACAAAAAGCAGTGGAATTAGCCGGTAATATAAGCGGCCTGGATGATAGGCCTACTCGCTGGTACGCGGGACCGCTTATTCCACCGCTTTTCGTTTCCAGCATTGGAGTTGCCTCTTGCTCAATGCCGTTTCTAGAGGCCTGCCCAGATCAATGCTGCTGCTTAAGCCCTTTACTAGCCGTTCGTGGCCCACAGGTACTGGATATCACATTAAAAATATATTCATACGAAAAATGACGCTATGATGACGTTTCAAATGCAATTCATAGGGAAATGGCGGAAGTTTTCAGGTACTCTTCTTTGATAGCACTTTTCTAACGGCAAAGGAGGGTCTATTACCTCGGAAGTACGCTTTTGCAATAGATCTCACATATGCCGAGTCTGAGACGAAATATAGCCGTTCAGTGAGAGCGTACTACGAAATAGCATCCCTAAGCTTTTACTAGCTAAAAACGCTCATCCAGCTCGATAAAACTGTACCTATTTACCGGACTTAAAAACGGACGCGGCCAAAGGTTGGTGATGCTTGTTCTCTAGATATATTGCAAATTTGGCTAAGATCTATTGCCTACAGGAGGAGGAATTCAGCTTACAATTTCTTTTGTACTGGGGTCACAACAAGTGTTAATAACAAAAGTAAATAGTCACGTGATGCTTTTTAACATTTAGCATGTATTGAAAAATAGTTGTACACTATGCCTACGTTGTCAGATTTGCATTTGAGCTTATTGTTATTGAAATAAAATCAAATGTTGTCAATAAAAGTACCAAAAAATTATTGTTCCAAGTGTGATGGTTTCCACTGTATGTGTGTTGTATTCAAAATGAATAAAACTGTTATTTTGCATATGTTATATGCAATATGCGCAACACCATTATATACAGCACATCCCAAAACATTGCACATTATCCAGAGGTCCTAAGACAGGTCAAGGTGAGGCCTTAGAAAAGGGACTGACTAAACTTTCTCATGTGGATAACATAAGTATGAGAGGTATATACTGTGTTTGGATTGCTGCACAAAATCTCCATGCAGGTGACCAAATGCAATTCATGTCAAAGAACCAACCATTCAATCAAAGCCCTTCCCCATAACTGCCCTGTGGAACTTCTGGGGTGTGGATTGATTGGTCCACTAACATTGGTCCACTAACATTAACACCATGTGGCAATCGGCACATAACTTTTCGAAATGGCCAGAAGCTGCACCAATGCAAAATGAAGAAGCTACAACAGTGGCACACTTTGTACTGCCGATTTGGAGCATCAAACATAATCACTGACCAGGGCAGGGAGTTTATCTTCGAGGTAACTTTTTGATTAACACGACTTCACCATGCCATCCTTATATTGATGTGCATTTCTAAGCACTTCAATCCATATTTATAAATGACACACTCTGCATGGGTCTCATTAGCCTCGTCCCAGGGCCCTGTTTTTTTTTAAGTTGCGGGGGCGAAAAACAGGTACCAATACGCCTGGTAATCGCATACCTTTTGTAAACCTATCCGTATACTAACTGGTTCTCAGTGCTAGCTCTTCCTCATCTCAAGCCATCGTATATGCGTCGCATGTACATTTTCATAGCGCTCCATTTAGAAATACACACCGTACACACATTTACTCAAAACAAACGCAACTGCAACGCAACTATATAGATTCTGGTGTTCGATGCAGGTGTGATAGTGCGTCTCTGTCAATGACTTTTATATCAAACAACGCTTCCACCTGGAAAGTCCAAACACCTCAAATGCCTAGATCGGCCTTCAATCCAGGATTCCTGGACCATCTGCTTTGGAGTCAGCCTCTTTCAGTTTGACTATTGGTTCATATACAACCTGACTCCATACTCGAGCAGCCATATCCCCAAGACAGTCCCGAACTTTGCTATGTCGTTGGATGACAAGGCCACCTGTCTTACAGTCTAATGCATGTTGCAGCGCACTACATTCATCACACTTGATAGGTATACAGGAAGGTTGTCGTTGATATCGAATTGCCAAACCATCCCTAAACTGGGAGGGTGCTAGCACTGCTAGGTCAAAGTGAAAACTCTCTAATGGGACCATTCAACCATGCTGAAGTTTATTGCCCTTTATATTGATCTATGTCGCTCATTTGTGAACTTTGCTAGAATGGACTCCAAGCTGGACTGGTGTAAATTCTCTTGAACTTTACGTATTTTCATTTTGCAATGGCATATTCTTCTGAGTTCCGAGAAGCGGTGGCTTATTCTCTAGCATGTGTTAACCTTCAAAGCCTTACACTCAAGGCCAAGCAGGAAGAAGCACTCTTCTATCTGTACAGTGGTCGGGATGTGTTCGCCTAGCTGTTTCCTACTGGGTATGGGAAGTCAATATGCTACCAACTCCTTCCGTTCTTGTTTGATTTCAAACTGAAGCGAACCACTGCTCCACAAGCAAAACGTAGCACAGTCTGATTATTTCACCACTAGTTTCCCTGATGGTTGACCAGGTGTCAGGCTTACAAAAAAGAGGTGTACATGCTGCAATACTATCTGGAAACACCGGTAAGTTTTCCTATATAACTTAATGTAATCTTCGCTTACATATAGATCCAAATGTTTCGTAGAAGTTTACTTACCATGTGCTATCATTTGTGCAGATGTTGACAAGCTGCTAATTGCCAGTGAGAGAGAAGTGTCTCTCGATCATTTTCAGCTTCTTTACAGTGCTCCTGAGGCCATTCTCGGTACAGGTTCCTTGTGGAGACAACTCCTTCTTATCCCTCCTCTGTCAGAAACTGTTGTAGCACTAGCTGTTGATGAAGCGCACTGTGTATTCAAGTGGTAAGTCACTTGACATTATTAAAAGTAATTAAATGTGTGCAATACGCAGGAGCAAAGATTTTCGTCCTTCATTTGGTGCACTGAAGGACCTAAGGGCTTTTGTGCCATCTGGTGCTCTGATGCTCGCCACTACAGCTACTGCAACCATCACAATGAGGAATGACATTATCGAGAAGCTAGACATGGCTGCTTGTTGCATACTGTCTGAGTCTCCTAATAAGCCTAAAACATATGCTATGAGGTGGTTCAAAAGAATACCATTGAGGAGGACTTTGAATGTGTTGCCAGGGATGTGGCTGAAAATAGCATCAAAGCCCAAAGGGTTGTGGTGTACTGCCAATCTCTGGATATGTGTGCATCTCTGTATGCTCACTTTCTACATGCTTTACAAGATGTTAGCTACTACCCACCAGGTGCTAAACACCTTAGTGAAAACCGACTATTTGGCATGTTCCACTCCTGTACTGACGAGCACAATACGAGGGTGATAATGTCTAGCCTGAGTGAGACTGATGGCCGGTGTCTTATACGAGTCGTGTTTGCAACAATGGCTCTAGGTATGGGGGTTGACTTGAAGAGCTTGGACTATACATCATCCACTATGGAGCTCCTTATTCTCTTGAGGACTATATTCAGGAGAGTGGCAGAGCTGGCAGAGATAACCAACAGTCTGTGTCTAGAATTTACTGGAAACCAAAGGAAGCTCCTGTGTATACAGACCGGACTGTTTACCGTAACAAGGAAGTGAAGGAAGTGAGCTCTAGACTTTCTAGAGAATACTGAGCTTTGTCGCAGGTTTATGTTGCTCAAGTACTTTGATCCGGCCATGGCCATGACATTGGGATCCCGTGACTATACACTATGCTGTGACAATTGCAGATCCAGTGTTCAATGAAGATTCATCTCCTTACTTTCACATGCACTTCTACACTTCCCTTCCTTCATACATTACACATCATATACTATTCTCACATTGGAACCGATGCGTGCATATGTATTGTACACCTATATAGGTATATGGTCTCTAATAGCCTCATTGGGTTCATCCACTACATTAATGTCTCTCTCACCATCTTCCTCATCCTCAGTGTATGTTGCTGTGCTTTTCTTCTCTATCCACTGGATCATTTTATCTCTATCAAATCTATATAGGGGATTTGGAGAGAAGTTGGGGAAATTTGAGTGGCATCTGTCATCAATCACTTCAAGTATTCTGGCCTTCAGTACAACTTCAGCAACAATCTGCACATCTTTTGCATCTGACCTCCTGCTGTGAGCAATTGCTTCTCGATGGATGCCTGTCTGTTTCTCAAAGCCAAGAGCAAGCCTCTCAAGGGAGGATACTGCTCTTGCAGCACGAGTATTAGCAAACGCAGTAAAATTGCCTCCCATGTTCCCTATTATTTCTTTGCACAGCTTGTTTACATGCTCATTGTGGAGATCACAAGGTATGTTTCGACCTTTGCCACCATGGGTATTGGCATGTTCAAGGATAATTACTTTTACTGATTCCTCAGACTCAGAGAGAAAAATGAAACTGGCTGACCGTCCAGGAAGCTGAGGCCCTCACATTGTTGCAGTGTGACAGTTCTTTGATTAATGTTTTAATAATAGCAATATGCACTAACTTAAAATATTTCGCTACGTATATGTTGTTAAATGAGCTATATCGCTTGCATAGTAAATAATTTGAACGGGCATCTATTAGCCTGCCTTCGGCTGAAACTTCCATCCTGATATGTTATATGTTGCAAAAGTTACGTGTGATTTAAGAGAACACACTTTATACGGACGCACGTTTAATGAAATCCCATGCATACTAAAATTCTAAAAATTTATTACCCTTAATTTAAAACGTTATATCTTCCGTGTTCTAAATGATTTTGGTGTCATTAAGTTGCTCTTCACATCAATGTTATTATCTCTGTGATTTAAGTTAATCAATTTGAAAAAAATTGCAACATACCTAGATAGACTTTAGCTGGAACATCTATCACATGGGCCGATGCTAAAATTTAGGCCGGGATACTATTTACCGTGACAGGACTTGAAAGGATGCATGCATGGGGGAGTTGTATAACGGGTATACGTAATAGTGGCATAATGAACGTTGCTGTACAAGACTGACCTTTGCCCTCTCATACAGATAGTATTTTTGTATATATTGCCATTAGTGTATGACTGTATGACATTGTGAGTCTCGGACAACACATGCACTTCAGTTTTGGCAAAGCGGCTACGTCATGATCATCAGTGGAACTTCAACGTCCTTATTTGTGCATCCCTCATCATGCAAAATTGCCTCACGCCCTTAACTTCCATGCATTGCGCATGCGAAACACTGAACCATTCTGGCACGCTATATACAAAATGTATACTATAAATATAGGCTGCTAAATGCATGACGGTAGTTGAAGCCCTACGGCGAGTTCTATATATGCGCGAGTCACTAAATCAGTATCAAGTCAGTGTCATGCAGTAATCATTCAGGCATGCACGACTTTAGCGATAACCGTATTGATCCGGATATTGGTTTCCGCGTGCGGTGAGGGAGTTTGGCCGTGCAGATTGAATTGCAGCTTCACTTCAGGGCGAAAGCACAGGCAATGGGTGGAGCCGCCAAAATGGGACATGCCCAACTGGTCTCCTTTCCTTAGATGATCGCCGGGCTTGACGGTGATCTGGCAACTCGACACCTCTGCCATCCCCACTGCAATAAAACACATCAGGATTGTCGGCTTCGATAAAAATCAGCGCTCGCGTCGCCACCGCGGTCAGGAAGCCCTGCGAGTTTTTCGGCCCCGCTGTGTCCGGTTGGTCGTACAAAAAACTTTGGTACTTGTTCCCGAGGAAGTATGTGCCGTTAACCACATACGCCTTTTTCACGGTGCCGTTCTGTCACGGCTGATTTTGTCCTATCCTGAAATGGTCCTAGGACCGTTTCAGGCAGCCTATTTTGGTCCGGCGGACTATTACAGGCTTTGCTTAATTTGGTCCTAGGACCAAAACAGGCTGCCTCATTTGGTCCTACGCTGCTCATTTTGGTCCTATATAGGCGGACAAAAGCAAGCAGCCTGATTTGGTCCTAGGACCGAAACAGACTGCCTAATTTGACTCTACGCTGCTGTTATTATACAGGCGGACAATAACAAATTCAAACTGATTACTTCACGCAGAATAAGTAATTGTACCCCACCCATAGCTTAGTGGTATGACAAAATATGACACTACAAAAACCAGGCTGATGGAGTAGCCTGTTGAGGAGAGTCTAGGCATAGTGATGGTGGAGTGGACTGCCTTTTACCACCTTTCCTTTCTTCAGCTCCTCGGTACCATTAAGAAATAGATTGGCCCTGGCATGTTTAGCATCATTCTGCTGATTTTGCTTTTTCTAAAGACAATAAAAGAGCAAATAAAAACAAGTTAAGTATACTAACATTTTATACCTGTGCAGAAAGAATGTCTTTCTTGACGATTTACAACATCTCCTGCCTTTCACTGCACAACACCGTCATGTGCTCAGGTACATTTTCCTGGTTGGCAACACGAAACAGAGCTGTTGCGAAACGTGAGATAGTGTAGCAAGTGGACTCAGACGTGTTGTAAGTAGACGTTCTAAATCAATAAATTCATCACACTGTTCTTTCAATCCTGTAAGTGAGATAGTGCTTTAACAAGCATCCACATACTCACATACAAATACACCCCCATGTGGACATACCTATTACTATATGATACCATGTTGTATATACAGGATGCAGTTCATAAGTAACTACCAGTCTTGCAGAATTCCTTTGACGGACACACTTCGCATGCAGGATGATACCTTTAGAAAATATCAATTCCAACCAAAAAGAGCCTACCAGTTTAATGACTTCTTTGTTAAGCCTCTTCCATGTGCATCATTCTCTTACCCTCTGAATTGTTCTTTTTATGTCCCAACGTCCAGAGGTAGGGTCACAAATCAGCTTTACAATCTGTGTTTTGAGTAATTACATGTAAGTGTCACTGACTGTGGCTTTTCAAATTATGCACAGGATAAATTTCATGCATAGTGGATTGTTAATAAAGCTGGGTAGATTAGCTTCCTATATTTTTGCTATCTTTAATAGCGCCCTATGCCTATATGGTTGATGAAACCATGACCCGAAACTAGTTTGGTGTAGCCCAACCTTCGCATACTGCCAGAAGGTCGGGTACCAAACCCGCTCAGTTTTTATACAAGTTGCAACTGGGATTGCAGTCGAATAAGAATGCAGCATTTCAATGCAGGCAATTATCACCTAATCAACATACGCAATCAATGTACAAGAGAGTTGTATGGAGAGAACCGTAGTGCAGTGTGCGATTGAAACGGCCATGGAACTAGGCTACTCTTCAATGAAGCCTGAACAGGTAGAAGGAACTGTGGCTCTAATTAAAGGCAGGGATGTATTTGCTATTCTACCCACGGGTTTTGGTAAAAGCCTTTGTTATGCTTGCTTGCCAGTGGACAAATTGTAGCTTCATCACTGATGGCAAGTTAGATGATCCTGTATTTGCAGTGGGCATGCATGCCTGAGCCAAAGCCACACTACAAGCTAAACATTAAAGCTTATAGAGTACTGGAACTAAGAACTAATTACCAGCGATGTAGGCAGCATACTTTTGCTCATTGTACACGGTTGTTTATCAGTACGAATTAAAGCCCCCTTGTGGTTATGACCATTTACAGATAAGAGCACGATTATCTTATTGCACCATGTGGTATTATTTGTGAGCACCTTACTGTAATACGTCTGTACAAAAACGGTGTGGGTTTTGTACCCGACCTTCCGCTAGTACTAGTACGCGCGGCTACGCCCAACTAATCCGAAACCACACGCCTTACGTGCCAGCTAGGCTTCTTAATTGTAAAAGAAACACAGTAAGCAGCTGGTCTCTATTCAGCAACTACTAGATAGCAACTCAACAGGTTAGCAATAGATATAGCCAAAAAAAACGCGGCTCGCTACTGGCGATCAATATCATCTCTGTGCTACAACGCATCCTTTCTCTCACTATAGGCTAGATTTGGTTAATAGCTTACCACATATCTCCCTTTCCGATCCGTCTTCTTTTTCCTCCAGAAGATCGTCGTCGTGTCACAATATCGAAGATGGGACCAAAAAGTGACACGAGGGACGAAATCAGGCGATCAATTTTGATCCGCCCGGACCATTTCCGGTTGCCTATTTTGATCCGGGCGGACCAAAATTAGACGCGGACCGAAATATTCGTGACACTGTGCCAGCGGTGGTAGCTCAGGGCGCTGAGAAAGGCATGATACACAGTGCCGCCGGCGAACTGAACGCTGTATTCATCCCAGTTGAGCATGTTTTCCAGCGAGTAAGCTTGTCCCTTGAGCCAGAACTGGTCCGACAGTTTTACACCCGTCTTCAGAGCGTAGGGTGCCGATTCGCAGGCATTGACGATAACATTGTCGTCGTTTGGCTTGCTTACCGGCCTCGCGGACGAAGAAGGCGTCCCAGGAAGAAAAGCCGTAGTACGGAAAATGGGGATTCGAATCGAATATATCCTCAAAGCATTCAAAGGTGCTATTAGCCTCCTCACCAACGGCCTTGTTGACTGCATCCACAACCCAGCCCTTGGCCGTGTTGCTGAGGCAAGCGATGGAGTGCTCAGAGTCATTATTATAAACAAGGACGTAGCGCGAGGCCGGCGTACCCAGAAACTGCGCCCAGTAATCCAAGATTTTCTTGAATTGCTGGTTGACGAGGGCATTGGCGAAGACACTGTACCCCGCATTTGTGGCCATCGGCCAATCGAGCAGAGCATTGATTGGAAACCCGATCAGCCCTGCCGGCTGCATCTCGCCGTCCGAACTGCTGGTGACGTAACACTCCGGCGCTGTCGTCATGATGACGTTGAGTAGTTGCAGAAATTCGGCAAAATCTTTGATTTGCGACTGCCAATCCAGCGGGGTGAAATCTTTGCGAAAATAGGCTTCGGAAAACATCGTAGCGACGTTGCCGCACAATACTGGGTCACCATTTACCAAATCCTCCAACTCTTTGATCGGTGGCACCAGTTCTCACAGAAACAATATGCCAGTGCACCTGCATGACTATGGCTTTGTCCCCTCCCACTTTAGTGTATGTGCTTACTATTCCATCACATGGTGTTTCGTGCACAACACAAATCAAACAATATGCGAGTGCACTTGCATAACAGAGACATCACGCAAGACCCTCTTCACATTTCTGAGCAGGAGGTATGGCATTGGCCACTCCCACATTGGGACCACGACTATGTGTCCGGCCTTGATGGCTTACTATTCCATCACATGGTGTTTCATGCACAAAACAAATAAAATAAAAAACCCAGTGCACCTGCATGAGAGAGACATCATGCACACGTGATCCACTTGACAAATCTAAGCATAAGGTATAAAACAAAAGGCCATTGTACCTGCATGACTGCACTACATCACAACATGATCCACTTGACATGTCTGAGCAAGAGGCATGGCTATAGCCCCACCCACTTGGAAGCTTTTGAAGAAGTATGGTAGTTGGCTTATGAAACCTCATGGTCGCACATATAGCTTTTATTTTTTTAATATTACAAATAAAAGGTACATTTATTACGCTGATTATGGCCAGAGTTATTATATACGCTTCGGGAACATCAGGTAGTTCTGAATGATGGCTTCCAGATTAACGCTACCAAACCGACGCGTGGATTTATATTTTAACACTAATACTACGTTCACATGACACATGCAATCTTTCAGTGCCTGCTGCAATGACCAGCATGCATGGTACTGTACGGTACGGCATGGTTAAAATTCGACGCGTGAATACCGTATACATGTATACAGTGGCTCCATTGTGGTAGATTGCGATATGATAGCAAGTGAGCACGTGCATGTAGTAGTTTGTTTCCATAGTCCCCAGATCTATATGAGGGAAGCCTCATACACTCCGCGTTGCTTTATTAATTATTTTTCGTTCCAAAATTGCAATTTTGGAACGAAAAATAATTAATAAAGCAACGCGGAGTGTTTGTATTGAATTGAATGAATTATAGCGATATGCTTAACAAAGCAACACCGCATGCAGAGTGCAGTGTTTGTATTGAATTGAATGAATTATAGCGATACAGCAACGCAAGGTGTTTGCATTGAATTGAATGAATTATAGCGATACGTATAATAAAGCCATGGCAATTGACGACGACCTCTGTTTTAAATCCGTTCCGACGCCTCTGATTGTAGCTAGCTAGTTACGGCCGCCACACAATCCCAAATAATCAATAGTCGTACCGTGCCATGTCGTACCAAAGATGTGTCGTGTGAACATAGAACTTTATTGGGGGCCAGGCCCCCCCCCCCCCAACACAAATAAAACAAACTACCAGTGCACCTGCATAACAGAGGCGTCACAACCTGATCCACTTCAATGACATATCTGAGCAAGAGGTATGATTTGGCCCCTCCCACTTTAGGACCATGACTATGTCCCTTGATGGCCTACTGTTCCATCACATAGTGTTTCGTGGACTGCACAAAATAAAACAAAATGCCATTGTACCTGCATGACTGCACTACATCACAACATGATCCACTTGACATGTCTGAGCAAGAGGTATGGCTATGGCCCCACCTACTTGGAAGCTTTTGAAGAAGTATGGTAGTTGGCTTATGAAACCTCATGGTCGCACATAGCTTTTATTTTTTAATATTACATATAAAGGTGCATTTATGCTGATTACTGCCAGAGTTATACGCTTCGGGAACATCAAGTTGTTCTGAATGAACATTTTCGAATCACGAGACGAGTGGCTACCAGATTTTAACGCTACCAAACCGACGCGTGGATTTATATTTTTAACACTAATACTACGTTCACATGACACAATCTTTCCGTGCCTGCAGCACGTGTATACGGCATGGTTAAACGCCGCATATACAGTGGCTCCGATTGCGATAGGATAGCAAGCGAGCACGTGTAGTATAGTTTGTTAATCCCCATATCTATATGAGGGGAGTGTCGCTCCCCCAATTTTGGAATGAAAAATAATTAATAAAGCAACGCGGAGTGTTTGTATTGAATTGAATAATAATGAATTATAGCGATACGTTTAACAAAGCAACACCGCAGAGTGCAGTGTTTGTATTGAATTGAATGAATTATAGCGATACGATTAACAAAAGCAACACCGCAGAGTGCAGTGTTTGTATTGAATTGAATGAATTATAGCGATACGATTAACAAAGCAACACCGCAGAGTGCAGTGTTTGTATTGAATTGAATGAATTATAGCGATACGATTAACAAAACAACACCGCAGAGTGCAGTGTTTGTATTGAGTTGAATGAAACAGCAACGCAGGGTGTTTGTATTGAATTGAATGAATTATAGCGATACGTATAATAAAGCCATGGCAATTGACGACGACCTCTTCCGCTCCCCCTGTTTTAAATCCGTTCCGACGCCTCTGATTGTAGTTAGCTTGTAACGCGGCCGCCACATTATCCCAACTGAATAATCAATAGTCGTACCGTGCCATACTTAGCTGTTCCGTACCATGTCGTACCAAAGATGTGTCGTGTGAACATAGAATTTTATTAGGATTGGGGGAGCCAGGTAGTATGTCCCTTAATTCCATTTCATGCACAACACAAATAAAACAAACTACCAGTGCACCTGCATAACAGAGGCGTCACAACATGATCCACTTCAATGACATATCTGAGCAAGAGGTATGATTTGGCCCCTCCCACTTTAGGACCATGACTGTCCCTTGATGGCCTACTGTTCCATCACATGCATGGTGTTTCGCGCACTGCACAAATAAAACAAAATGCCTGCGTGACTGAGACATCAAAACATGATCCACTTGACATATCTGAGCAAGAGGTATGGCCATGGCCCCACCCACTTGGAAGCTTGGAAGATAGATTTTAGATGGAAAATCTATCCCATGGGCCGATGCTAAAATTTAGGCCGGGATACTATTTACCGTGGCAGGACAGTAAATTCAGTTTTGAAAGGATGGGGGGAGTTTTATAACATAACAGTGGCGTAATAAACGTTACTGTACAAGTCTGTACTTTGCCC
Source organism: Spongilla lacustris (assembly GCA_949361645.1). Lineage (NCBI taxonomy): Eukaryota > Metazoa > Porifera > Demospongiae > Spongillida > Spongillidae > Spongilla > Spongilla lacustris. The sequence goes on along the minus strand of OX442437.1, from coordinate 1,902,763 downwards.
TCTCATATACAGATAATATTCTTGTATATACATGCAATACAGAAATGGGAACACATATAAATGTTACATAATATGAGGAACACAATGCAAGAAACTATAAATACTAAGCTACATGTACACTGAACTAATATCTACTACACCTGTGGTTCGTCCCAGTAGAGCCCTTGCATTCTGGCGCATCAGGGTAATGCCCAGGCGGCAGTAGATTGAGGCTAACACCTCAGGCCAGAAACGACTCATCCTGATGGCTAATTTCTTGGCAACCCTTGAGAGAGCTTCTTGTGCCTCGCTTCCCCAACCACCAAATACCTCCACGACCAATGGGACACATACCCAACCTCTCGCTGTACAGGGAATGTCATTTTTGGCATGTTTGTCCTGCTCTCCCAGTTCAGCAGTATAACCTGAGGTCATGTACATGTATATTGTCATTAGTGTATGTGTTAGTTCTATATATACTTCTCTTGACTCTTGAGTCTCGGACAACAAATCTGTTTTGGCAAAGCGG